>JAJJMC010006817.1:3272395-3417141 GCA_023531435.1 Papaver californicum
TAATAACTCCTCCAAATCTTCAATCAATTCTCACAAACAATTCTCGGGAAGAAAATATTTCTCGGTGATTTTCCATCTCATGATCTGATTTTCTTCCTTGATTTAACTTGATCCTGATTTTATTTTCATTCTATTTCCTCTTCAAACTCGAGCAGAATCTTCTTCCCTAAACCCACTCTTATTGCAAAAAACCCGAGAAAACATTTCTTTCATTTTTCACGTGGTTGTGAGAGATATGTTTTAAGTGTTCAAACCGTGTATATATCCTTTCGAAATGGCAAGAATATTCTTGTCTTTAAAGCCTAAAAATCTCCACAAAAATCTCTCCCAAATACTCTTCAATAATTCACGTAGTTGAAATATTTTATGAAAATCATTTTCTCGCCAACTTATGAATTCAAATTCAAAGAAGTGGGTGCCTTTAACAAATGAGTGGGTTCCTTTATCCAATCCTGGGAGTGCCTTTATCAATTTTGCGGATGCCTTTAACACTTTTGTTGGGGGTGTTTTTAGCACTTTTTAGCCAATTTTCCCGTGATTATCTATTCTCCGAAAATTTCTACAAACACATAAAGTCACAATATAAGTACACAAATGAGTTCTAACAATATACAAATTGAGATTAAATAATACACGAAAACGTGTCTATCAAATACCCCCAAACTTATTATTTGCTAGTCCTCGAGCAAATCTAATCTAGAAAAATAAAAATAAATCCTAACTCACTTTCGCAGGCATCGCGATTGCACTTAGCGTGTGCAATAAGCCTTTAAACCCCTAGGTGTCCCTAGTGAACGAGTTTTGTCTCGTGAGGGTTTACAAGAGATATACCCACAAAACCTTTACTCCAAACCCTAGCTACATGTGAACAATTGAGGGTAAACAATAAACAAGTTATTTAGTTGGCATACTAAATTCTTCGACTATGTGAATCATTACCGTATATGAGTCCAATTGCTGCACACGAGTTTTCACTCAGCATATTAAAATTCATACAAGAATTTCCAAACTCTACTTAGATAGTCGTTCAACCACGATACTCAGAATCTATCAAAGTACAATCACATGAAAATATTTAGAAGATGGATATGGACAAAATGAAGTTCGCGCATGTTGACTAAGGTGAACGGTGTTTCCCATATCTGTTTGAAGATCACTGCCAGGATGAACCCTAATGGATTGAGATACGCTCCCACCGGTCTTAATCCTTACGCTAATATCGACTTAGCTGGTATATACAAGGGCCCCAACGGTCGATTTATTGAAAATAAAAAAATTATCTTTATACTGACAACATGATTAGATCTTTGAATCTAAGCGCATAGTCCTTTTCAGCAGATACATGATAATTCTCATGGATCCTGCATTCCACGTTTTCTTAGGCGACGGAGACAGGGAGAACAGACACATATTGTTATCAAAGTGTCAATACTTGATTTTTTTTATTTTTTTTTTTAAATAATGCTCTAAATAACACAATAATGGGGCTTGATCTCAAACACTCAACTTCATCCTGACAGCGATAACAATACGATATTGGTGCCCCACCAAATCACTTAGAGAAACACAAAAAATTGCAAAGAAACAGAAGGTGATATGGTCGAGATAGACTCCGAGATATGGTAACAACTATCATGTTATTTCCAACACCTGAACTACGCATCCTTTTATGAATAGACCATTTAACTAGGCACACCAATTCCTATAGAAAAAGAGCTAAGTTTCCATCTACTTAGAATGGTTAGTGTCATCCTGAATTGTTCACAAGTTTTTGGACTTTGGAGTTTCATATTTCACTAAACGTTTCTTCCTTACCCCTAAACTTAAATCTAACATTGTCCTCAATGTTCTAAAGATGAATGATTAAAAGAATGAACAAGGAGAAACTGTTACCAATCGAAGGAAAGGAGTTAGTGAAAGATATTACCGTGTCGCATGAGCATGGGTTACCTCCCAAGAAGTGCTAAGTTTAAAGTATTCATCCAGACTTTGAAAAGAATTAGTCACCTCATAAAATCATATAAAAATAGTCGGAACAACTGTGGGTCATCTGAATATAATAACGTTATCCAAAATAGAAGGAAACTGCAGTAGATCCAACTGCTCTGGAAATTGAGTTTGGTCCTCACACTACTAAGTTAAAAATTGTTTGTCATATTCGATGACCCTTTCAACCATCGTGAACTTTGGGGACTCTTAAGTGTTATGGTACGAGACGTGCACTTAAGATCTTATGTTGAGAAATTATTTTGCTTTATTCAGCATGTAGTATGGGGCACATGTTTAGGAATCCAAATCGATTTTCTCGGTAGTGTTGTAAACCCTTTTCTGACCTCTGAGCATGCGGTATAGGACGTATGTTTAGAAGGTCTAAATCGGTGTTACGATAATTACGGACCATATCATGGTATAGGACATATGCGCAGGAAACCTACATCGATGAAGCTTGTCCTCAATAGTTTTTTATTTGAATTCGGGACTAAATTCATTGAAGGGTGTAATAGTGTAACACCCGCATTTTTGATAAAGGGGTAAAATAGTAATTTTATATACAAGGGACAAAACGGTCATTCAAGGATAAAATATTAATTTACTCACCAGGGGGAAAATGGTCATTCAAAGGTAAAATAGTAATTTTACGCACCAGGGGCAAAACGTTCATTCAGGGGTAAAATAGTAATTTTACTCACCAAGAGCAAAAAGGTTATTCAAGGGTAAAATAGTAATTTTATCAAAAATCGAGGATGCTAACTTGAGGAAGCATAACTCCCTTTATGTTGCATACTCGAGAACACATTCTAGCGCTAAGGCACTATTATGCCGTGATGCATACTCGAGTATGCATCACTGCTGTGCAGTAGATGAATGTCCTCTCCCCTCCTTATCATTACTTGTAGAAATGCGAGTAAGACATATATATGGAGAAGGTGTTGGTTAGAATTTAATGCTTACTCAAGGAAGCATCACAGACCCGATGAAGCCTACTCGAGGATGCTTACTCAAGGAAGCATCCATGTTGCGATGAAGCTTACCCAATGAAGCTTCACTGATCCGTGATACATACCCGAGAATGCATCACTGGAAGTACAGTCGATGAATGTCCCTTCCCCTCCTTTTTTATGCATGTAAAATGCTGGTAACATATATATAGGGAGAAGGTGTTGGTTAGAAGTTGATGCTTACTCAAGGAAGCATAACTATCTCGTGAAGCTCACCCGAGGATGCTTACCCAAGGAAGCATCCATGTTGATATGTAGCTTACCGAGGAAGATTGAATGATGCTAAGCATCATTCATCCGCGTTGCGTACTCGAGAGTGCATATCTACATACAAAGGCATTAATTATGTACAAGCTTGTGCATACCTTGCGAAAGTCCCTTGGCCTATACGGACTAGGCTTTGCTTGGCCTTTGGGGTTGCGACGAAAGTTGGAATCGATATTGGCCTTGCCTTAATAGGCTTATGTTGCTTGTTCCTTTCGAAATGACTCCTCCGATGAACTACGGTCATGCTTGATCCTTTCAAGGTACAGGTTGGGGACGTAGGCATCCGCAATGCAATGCATTAAGGTGCAGCACATTGTCGCTCATATCATTTAATTTAGAAGTGATTGCGACAATATGGTAACTCATATCATCTGGCTCGGTAATGCCAATTCAAGAGATGATTGTTGCCACACTCGATGATGTAGTTGCAATTCTATTTGATGGATTGTTCATACTTCATATCAACCTTTACGGCATGGAATAACATGTGCCTAGATGTTGCACCCTTGGCAAGAGCAAGATCAGTGCAGGTTCCAGCGCATGGTCAAAGCAGAGTTAAGGAATTGGAAATTAAGCTTGAAATGGCCCATGCACTAGTCCAAGGCATGACTTAGGCCTGGACAACGCTCGTAGGCAAGTGATGCATACCAAAGGCATCACCATTGACTTTTATGGCCCTTATCCCTTAGTAGAACAAGGGTTAAGTTGGAATGGTATGGAAACTACGTTGCGAGTATCATGCTTGCAAAGCATGTCTGGAAAGGCAAATCGACCTAGCGAGAAGTGAAGCTTTAAAGCCTGGTTACCGTATTTTTGAGTAGCAGAGTGATGTAATTTTTAAATAGTGGTAAAAAGTTCGATACTCAGACTTATAAAGATTCGATTTTTAAACCTAATTTTTAATAACTAAAAATAAAACAGATTAAAGTAAATTTGATCTCAAATTATGGGAAGACTGAGACTAATGATTCCACCATTAGCAATTTTTTCAAGGGATAAAAATCTTGCAACTCGTATATTCAGTTTATCCAAAATATTGTCAAAGTTAGGTTTTCAAAATAATAGTTGTAAATCGAAAGCATGGGACATCAAAAGCCCTAAACCCAGCATGACTCATCAAAAGAAAACAAAACTAATTGATAAAAACCATTTTTTCCAATTTTAATTCAAAGCAAATAATAGTAAAAGAATTGCAAATAATAAATAAAATAAGAATTATCACTTTATTATTGGAAAAATAGCTTCCCCCGTCGCCCCAGTGATGGTGATTAGCTCATCGTGTTGGAAACACTCTCAAAATAATTTTTCATAGCTCAAAAAGTGTTTATAATGATGAAACAAAAGTAACACAGACGATTTGATACGCTTATAAGCGTTACAGAGTGTGTGGCTGAAGAGAAAGTAAGACAGAAACAATAACAAACGGACTCTGTCCGCTTCAGAAATTTAAAGGAATATGCAACAGAAACTGCGACTGTTCTCTGGAGCCTTTTGTTCTACGTGTGCTCTTCACCAGCAAATTTTTCTTTTCTTCCTGGAAACTTTTCCGGCTGCTCTTGCTTCTTTTTTCTTTGGTTTTCTTTGCTATTTATAGGATTAGTGAACCCTAGGGACCTTTCTTAACCGATAAAGACTCAAAGAAGAGTCCAAATCAAACTCCAATTACGTGTTTAATCACAAACAGTGTGTGCTTCCTTTTCCGACCGTAACTTGAATTTTCCATAATTTTTTCTGGCAACACTCATGAATGACGTGTTTTAACCTATCTTGATTGTCTCTTCAGTTTGAGATATCAAAAACACACTTTAAATCCCTTTAAATTCAGTTCCCAACTAATCCAGAAGAATTCTCACGTAAAACAAGTTTCGCGCCATTTTTCGGTTTTTGAATTAGAAAGAGGGTGACCCCAATCCAACTGGTGGGTGCCTTTAACACTTTTGTTGGGTGCCTTTAGTAATTTCATGGGTGCCTTTATCACTTTTTGAGACGATTTTTCCACAAATATTTATTTCTCGAAAATACTTACAAAGACATAAAAACTCGTAAATAGTATAAAATCAAGCATTAACAAAATAAAGAATCGAGCACAATTTAGACACAAAAATGTGTCTATCAAATACCCCCAAACATACTATTTGCTAGTCCTCGAGCAAATCTAATCTAAAAATAAAATAAAATAAAATCCTAACTCACTTTCCAGGGAATCGCGACTACATTTAGCATATGTAATAAGCCTTTAAACCCCTAGGTGTCCCTAGTGGACGAGTTTTGTCTCGTGAGGGTTTACAAGAGGCATACCCACAAAACCTTACTCCAAATTTTAACTACTCATGAACGATTGAGAATAAATACTAAACAAGCTATTTAGTTGGAATACTAAATTCTTCGGCTCTGGGAATCATTACCCTATATGAGTCCAATTGTTGTACATGAGTTTTTACTCAAGCATACTAAAATTTATATATAAGAAAACAAAGCTCTACTCAGATAGTCGTTCAACCACAATACTCAGAATCTATCAAAGTTCAATCACATGGAAGGATTTAGAAGATGGATATAGAAAAAATGAAGTTTGTGCATGTTGAGTAAGGTGAACGGTGTTTCCCATATCTGTCTGAAGGTCATTACCAGGATGAATCATAATGGATTGAGATACATGGTCTTAATTGTAATACTAATATAGATTCAACTGGTATACACAAGGGTCCCAGCGATCGATTTATTGAAAATAAAACAATTATAAATTATTGACAACATGATTGGATCAAATTGAATCCAAGCGCATGGTCCTTATCAGCATCTTACATGATAGTTCTCATGGATCATGCCACTACAAGAAAAACGGGTTTTAGCGACATGTCGTTTTAAGTCGCTTAAAGCCCCTTTTAAGTCGCTATAACCGTTATAGCAACTAAAAGTGGCACTCGCTACGTTGGTTGCCCAAAGCCATGTATCTCAAAGCCTTGAGCGACCATGCAATCGCTCTAGTAATAAACCAACTTACCTAAAGCGATTGCTTTACTCATTGCTTAACATCAGACCAACTAACATGGAGCAAGTAAGATTTTGATTGCTTAACATCTAGACCAACCAATATAGCAAGTAACATATAAATCGCTTCAGATATACCAACCATTCTAAAGCAATTAAACTACTTAGTTGATAGAGACATGGAGCAGCAATATATTGAATTGCTTGGTTAAAGTTTTAAGCTATCAAGAATTTTGCTCGGTAAAAGTGATTTATGATTTTGATTGGCCTGAAGTTGGTTGCTCAAGCTTTTGAGGTACAAAATTTTTTACTCTCTAGAAGCAACTTGTGACTTAGGAGCTATTAACCTACCTAGTTGGAAGATACATGGAACAACTAAACCTGATTTTACTTGGTTAAAATTTTAAGCGATCAAATGATTTTACTTGCTACAAGTGATTTTTACTTTTGATTGTCCTGAAGTTGGTTGCTTAAACTTTAAAGGTATCAAAGTTTTTACCCAAGTTGATTGTTTAAATGTTTAAGCTTCCAAATTATTTTAGAATTCAGATTTTGATTGGCCTGAAGTTGGTTGCTTAAATTTTTAAGCTACCAAATTTCTTTGCTCGTTAAAAACAAATTCTGATTTAGATAATCCCAAAATTTAATTATAATTAAAAATTAATATTAAACGTTATTACTAATTAAAATATATAATTATATATGGCAAAAATAGTGACTTTATTGCTGTACAACAAAGTTCCCTGTAACCAATTGAAGCATCTTCATAAGAATACATAAACCCGACTTTGGAAAACTACCTCCTAAAACGAACACAGGAATACTGAGCAGCAATAACTGAAGAGAGAAATATAAAATCCCATGCAAAGCCTAAATGAGTAAAGCTTAAAGCTCATAACAGAACCTTATGACATCATCTTGGGAGGTCATGTTATTGATGACATCAGTTAGCAAAATCTCACGGAAGTTGAAATGAGGAACTGCATCCAGCAAAGAACAAATGCAATGTACAGCAACATGTTAGAAGGATGATTGCTTCTGTAAGACTATTAGCCTCTGAAGGCACACCTACATAATATAAGTAAGAAAAATTAGTTAGAAGGTATAACCAATTGTTGTTTTTTATGGAATCGCAAATGATTAGAAGAAACAATAACTGATTACAGGTTAAGAATTTCAATACCCATATCAAAAGCACTGATAATGCCTTGCTTAGAATTAGTGGCAGTACAAGTGTTCTAATTTTTAAAACGGGAATACTGCTCCCAGGTGGTACCTTCAAAGCAAGCAGAAGAGTGATAGTTTCTAAACTGTGTTGGCCCCGATCAACATAATCACCCAAGAAGAGATAGTCAATATATCTGCAGATCATGAACAAAAAATAAGACAAATGAATGAATACTCAATCTGGTTGCAATGGGGTTCTTATACCGTTCCTCAACGTCAAAATATTTGCAAAAATCATCCAACATTCAAACATTCCAACACTGTTTAAATCAGGTGTTGTGTAGCATGCACAAAATTAAGGAAAGCATGGACTTACGATATGTCTCCAGCAGTTGATGGAGATCCATACTCATCAAAAAGGCGCATGAGATCCCCAAACTGACCCTACAAATCACCAAATATCTTCACAGGAGCTTTGATTTTTAGAACACTTGGTTCAGTAGAAAATATTCGTTCGGCACAATCACAAAGCTCGGCAATTTCATTCCAATCTAAGAAAAATTGCCTGCGGACAGGAGGCTTCCAACCACGAGGCTTTAAAATATGTAATATTACCTGTGAGGTATAAAGTTTAAGAAGAATAATGAAACTACTAGCAGACCATCACCTAATTATTTCCCTTATGTAAGAGACTTGGTCATTTGATGGGTGATATCAAAGTATCTTTATTTTAAGATGTGAAGACTTGTTCAAATACAATTTGAATCAAAGATACCTCTACATTCAAACGGAATATAAAATAAATTTTACCTTCTTAGCCACACTATTGATAGACATTTGTCTATCCAATAGCTTCCTAGCCGCTGTGGCGCTCTCAGGAGTTCTATAGCTAACCCTTCTGCCTTTATTTTCAAACTGATCAATGAAAGCTGCCTGACCATACCACCTAAAGCTCCCCCAGTCTCTGCAGCTACAACCCCCTGTAAATATGTAACGGGAGAAAAGGGCGGAGTTAAACTAAGTTGCCCAATAAGAAAATGATTGGATCCAAGATTTTTAAGGACCACCTTCAAATGCAGTGAGGTCTCTCCAGCTTGAGTGTTCTCTGCAACAACAATAATGGTTAGTTAACGTGACACATCCATTTGGAAATTAAATTTACAGTAAGAAAAATTCAGGGAAAACATGGATAATACTAATATGACAGAGATAAATGAACATAGTTACCAATTCCTAAATCAGATGGCAACAATCCAAATCTCTTGGCCAAATAAGAAAAACTTAATAGTATAATAGTCGCTATATTAATCTAATGAAGAAAATGGTTGCAATGATTACGTTTCAAGAAAATCAATAACAACGGGAAATTCAACTATCAGTTAGAGAATAAAAATTACCGTTTTCAGATCCCTGAAATTAAGAAACAACATTTTCAGTGAACTCACTAGCATTTATGACACCAAGCTCTTTCCTTTGTTAGAACAAATAACATGAGATTGATCAGAAAAAGAAATAAAGGTCTTAGGCAAAACAAAAGAATGACAGAAACACTTATCAAATGAGATATCTTTGAGATTTTTATCTTACTAAATTCTCACTTTTTTCATAAACCATAAAACACTAAAACCTAACAATATAGTATCTTTAAGACACCGAACAAGGTGGAGATAAGCAATTACAGTCCATATATGACCCATTTGAAGCGAGGCGCGTCAAACAGGAAGTCCACTCCACTCCATGCATGCTATTGAGGAACACATGGATCGCCATTCCATCCTAAACGTACAGGAATATCCATGGCTTTCTTTAATGACTGCAAAGGCTTAACTGTGAAACGAATAATAATATTAAATAAGTGATCGTTTACAAACATTTCGGTAGAAATTTCGAAACTTGAAAAGTGAAAAGGAAAACATCTTAATGAGAGCTTGGAGTAATAACTGCTTCCAACATTACCAGAAATGTCTAGGGTCAATTCACAAGTGGAGCAATATCTACTTTTCTAATAATTTAGTTTAGACAGTAATTCTAATAATTTGTCAACTAACTTTAAATAAGATAAGTCAACAACTTGGCACACATTTGTTCTTGTTGAAGATCTAAGCCAACAGATGAAGACGCTAACAATGTGGAATGAATCACGTGGCCATAGACTCTGATCAACTTTACCAGCATTTCCAGGGAAATGCTTGAATGCCTGAATTTGTAAAAATCATTAAACACAGAAAACTTGACCCATGATGTTATAAACAACTCAATAGATAAAAATCAGAAATCTAAAACACTTATTCCTAAATAAAAATAGGCAAACAACGAATAAACCATAGACACTACATCTACACATGATACATAACAATGTTGGACTCGTTGGAACATGCTATCTCGAATAGTTTATGAGAAGCAGGAAGAGGAACAGCATCTTCTTTCTTCAAAGTGTCAGATAATGAAATATTAGAGTTATTAACTAAAAAGTACCAATGACCAACCATGTATAAGATTGTTAATTAAAATTTCAGTAGTGTTCTACATTCACAGATAATGAAATATTAGAGTTATTAACTAAAAAGTAATAATAATGTCCAAATAGCTTCCTCCGTCGCCCCAGTGATGGTGATTAGCTCATCATGTTGGAAACACTCTCAAAATAATTGTTTATAGCTCAAAAAATGTTTATAATGATGAAACAAAAGTAACACAGACGATTTGATACGCTTAAAAGCATTACAAAGTGTGTGGTTGAAGAGAAAATAAGACAAAAACAATAATAAACGGACTATGTCCGCTTCAGAAATTTAAAAGAATATGCAACAGAAACTGTGACTGTTCTCTGAAGCCTTTTTTTCAACGTGTGTTCTTCACCAGCAAATTTTTCTTTTCTTCCTGGAAACTTTTCTGGCTGCTCTCGCTTCTTTTTTCTTTGGTTTTCTTTGCTATTTACAGGATTAGTGAACCCTAGGGACCTTTCTTAACCGATAAGGACTCAAAGAAGAGTCCAAATCAAACTCCAATTACGTGTTTAATCACAAACAGGGTGTGCTTCCTTTTCCGACCGTAACTTGAATTTTCCACCATTTTTTCCGGCATGCAACACTCATGAATGGCGTGTTTTAACCTATCTTGATTGTCTCTTCAGTTTGAGATATCAAAAACACACTTTAAATCCCTTTAAATTCAGTTCCCAACTAATCCAGAAGAATTCTCACGTAAAACAAGTTTCGTGCCATTTTTCGGTTTTTGAATTTGAAAGAGGGTGCCCCCAATCTAACTGGTGGGTGCCTTTAACACTTCTGTTGGGTGCCTTTAGTAATTTTTGAGCTGATTTTTCCACAAATATTTATTTCTCAAAAATACTTACAAAGACATAAAAACTCGTAAATAGTATAAAATCAAGCATTAACAAAATAGAGAATCGAGCACAAGTTAGACACAAAAATGTGCCTATCACAGATCGGGAAGTTCTGGCCTGCCCAACGCATAGCGCTGGAGGCGGAATTTCCTGGTCTGTCACAATTGGTGTCAGAGCAAGTTCTGAGAAAACATTAGGGACTGTCCTTTTTGGAATCGTCAATGAATATATTGTAATGTGATTATGAAATTTACCTTCAAAAGAAATAGGAAAAAGTTGGAAGAATATGCCAAATCTTGCGCGAATAAGAAAGTTTGTAACTGCTAGGCCAGTTACTTTTACAGAATCGTGTTGGACGCCATCGAGTATACTATGAGTTTTTCAGGCCTTATTAGGCTCTTTTACCGTACTGTCGATGACCCGGAAGACCGTCGATGAAACGGTGGTAAACAACGGGACTTATGATGCTGCTTTGAGGAAGCAGATTCATGGCTTTCATGTAGTGGAGAATGGGTGTCTCATCTCCATTTTGCAGATGATACATTGATGTTTATCAATGCAAATGTTGTTAAAGTGAGAAAGCTTCTTGTTATTCTTACTACTTTTGAAATGATTACAGGTATGAAATTGAATCTAGAGAAAAGCAGTATGATAAGTATGGGTGTTAACTTCATAATTCAAGAGCTGGCTTTGGAATTGGGGTGTAGAATTAAACAGTTTCATATAGAGTTCTTGGATATGCATATTGATGTTGTGCCAAGGAGTACTTCAGTTTGGGATGAAGTGATTCAGATAATGAAGGTGAAGTTGTCAAAATGGTTTATCTAGAGCAGGGAGATTGGTGTTGATCAAAAAAAATTTATCCATTCGTCCCATTTATTTTCTTTCTTTAGTGCATATGCCTGCAGAAGTGGAGAATAAGTTGAACAAATTGATAAGGGATTTTCTTTGGGATTTAAATGAAGCTAGAAGAAAGATGTGTTGGGTGGCTTGGTCAAAGATTTGCAAACCAAAGAAGATGGGTGGGTTAGGAGTGAGGAATTTGAGGCTTACAAGCAATGCTTTGAAGACTAAATGGATTTGCAGATATATTAAATAAAACAACAGTCTTTGGATAAAAATTGTGCAGCAAAATGTTAAGAACAATCCTGCAATCTTGTTACCAACTGATGATTCTAAGACGTATGAAAGAGGTATGTGGAAAAATATCATTAACTCCACTTCTTTTATGAATGAACATATGACTTTTTTATCTGAAGAATGGAGAAGGGATTAGATTCTGGATGGAAAAATGGTATACTTGTGGACCACTGAAGGACAAATATGATGAAATTTTTAAAGCATGCAGTGATAAAAATGCTTTAATTACGGATATGGTAGTCAATGGCAGGCTAAGCTGTAATTCTAGAAGAAATCTTATTGTGCATGAGCAACTAGAATATGGGATCTTTTGTGCAATGAGATGGGTTTTGTTCCATATTTCTTAGAAGAAGAAGATTCAGTGAATATCTTTGGAGATGCTTTTTCAGTCAGCAAGTGTTATGAAGTTCAAATTCAGGATGGGGGGGAATGCACTTTTGAAAAGTTTCTCTGGAGAAAAGGAATTCCTCTAAAGTTCACTTTATGCTTTGGGCCAACTTCCACTATTCTCTACCTACTTTGAGCATGTTAAATCATAGAGGTGTTGATGTGTAGGATGTTCATTGTACTATCTGTAAAAGGAAGGAAGAAACTGTTGATCATGTTTTTCTTCAATGTGAGTATGCAAATTCTGTTTGGTCATACTTTATCAAAGCATTAAAGGTTGATTGGGTGTCACCTGGTTCTGTTCTACATCACTTTAATGCTTGGATCTTAAAGGGAGGTGTAAAGAAGTTAGTCAGAAGTTAAGTTATGCAAACTTTTGGTACATATGGAAAGAAAGAAACAATAGGGCCTTTGGTGGTAGGGGAGGATTGTGGATGAGATGGTTTTGATGATAAAACAAACCATTATTCTTTGGTTTTTTGAGAAGGATGTCTTTAGAGATTTCAATGTAAATCATATTTTTTATAACTGGGTAACGTTTCTACATATTTAAGCTTATGTAGATGGTTCCAAGTTTTGTAAATCTCTTTTTCTTTAATATAAATTTCTTTAAAAAAAAAAAACAATGGATCTTGTTCTGTACATCATCTCAAACCCTTTCCGAAAATATAAGTTTCGTTAATATTTGACTTATATTTCGGAAGATATAATATTTTTCATGTTTGTTTTTAGATTAGAGAGAGAAAGTGATAAAAAAGAAGAAAAAAAACATATGTTTTAGGGGTATTTGGGAAACAAGCCCATTTTTTCTTACGTTATTTTAGGTTGTCGAATTTTTCTTTTGTTAATTATCATGATACGGTCTGTCAATTTCATGTGTTTTTGTAAATTTGTATGGAAGAATTATGGACACAACGTAAAGGAGAACATATTGTCTCATCAAGTATATTATTGGTAGGTTATTAAGATAAAGGTCCTGATTGTGATCTAGTTGGCTAATTTGTGTTATGTGATTTTAGGACTCGGACAACCTCAATAATGATTAGCTTGGAACATGCTTCCAGAATTGCACGCTTCAATAATGCAGTGCAGTGCAAAAAAACCTTGGAACATGCTTCCAGAATTGCACGCTTCAATAATGATTAGCATGCTTTTATATGTCTTCATTTCAAGCTTCAATGTCAATGCCGCTTGCAATTCATCTGCAAGTATATAATCATCCATCGTGAACATCATACCTGTACCACCATGATTTGAATAGTATACAAAAATAGTATCATCTGGTCCACTGCCAATAACTTTCACATAGCCTTAACCAGCTATAGCAGTCTTATCTCCGAGAAGCACGTTTGGAAAATTAGGTTCAGGTACATCAGAAAATGAGAGGAGGTTAAGATCGATAGAAGATGACGCCATAGTTGGTGGAAAAGGACTGGATGCGATCTTAACGCCTAGTAGGAGTAAGTTCTTTGAGTTTGGTTTGATTGACATCAAATATCGAAGGTGATCTTCTAATATGGTGAAAGATTTATAGTCATTGTTCTTTTTTCTGCGTGTAATGTTTTCTAAAACCCCTTCCTTGCATTTGTCGCAGCAAGGCATCTCCTTTAGAGTTAGTTCCAAAAAAATCAAGAGCAATATGTATTTGTTGAAACAAACAATATTTATGTGAAGGAAAAAAAAGTCATATTGTACTAGAAAAAGTATACGTAAAAAGAATTTCATATACAAAAACGAAAGTTCATATATGAAATATTGTGTTTTCAACACATGATATCTTAACAATTAAATTAGCAGTAATGTGAATACTAAATACATTAATTAAGATAATATGAATGCATTATCAAGTTTTGTATTGTTTTTTCTAATATTTTTTTGTAATACGTACTAGTAGC
Source organism: Papaver californicum (assembly GCA_023531435.1). NCBI lineage: Eukaryota > Viridiplantae > Streptophyta > Magnoliopsida > Ranunculales > Papaveraceae > Papaver > Papaver californicum. Next base: position 3,286,588 of record JAJJMC010006817.1, read on the forward strand.
ATCATTTTATTTTAGGGAAAGGAGATTAAACACAATATACAGAACTAAATGGGGCGCCGCATAAAATCTCTACCGAGTATAATAAAAAGTATAACTTCTTATGATCTTTCTAGAAAGTTAAAGATTACACGAGACAATCTCTTTAAACTCATCCCACAAAAACCACCACACCTGAAGCCCTTCTAAAAATTTGATACTTCTTTAGAAGCTTTTAGGGTATTATTGGACTAGAATTTGTTAAGTTAGCGCAGAAATTTTCTGATGAATCAGTAAATCCTATGGAGTCCCTTGATCATGTAGAGGAATTAACTTTTCGACTAACATGTCTTGAACGGAATATGTATAATGTGGGTAAGCTTTGGGAGAAGTTTTATAAGTCGAGAAGGAGATATGAAGATGTGAAGAAAAATGAAGAGAGTACGAAGGAGCGTGAAGTGCAGAGGAAGAATAAAGAAGTTGAAGCTTATAATACTTTGAATGATATTTGGCAGACTTGTAAGAGTAACAGTTGTGAATATTGTTCCATGACAAGAGGAATAAGGGTTTTCTAGTTGGAGTTTTTGAGAATAGCAGAATTATGTACTTTGTAGACATACGAGTATAACTATAGCAACTTAATTTAGATGGTAGATCAAGTATTATCTGGTTTAACATTCTAGTCTTTTGTCAGTTGTGTGTCCTTTATGGAAAAGTACGCATAGTAACCCAGGTCGTTCCGTTGTGGGGTTATCTTGAGCAACACATAAAATGTTACGTTATATAATATTGGGTATTGTGACATTAAAATCATTCATTTTCTTTATATGCGATACAATTATGGAAGATGAGACACCATATTATTACCGATTTTATGAGTAGAAAGAGAAAAATCCAAGTGGGAGGTGATATTTTGTTGATACTAGAAAGTGGAGTCCCACAAGATATATAGTTCAGCATTCGTCTTGGAGGTGTCTGGAATTGTGTACTGATCTAGATAATCGGTATGAGCGGACTTGGAAATGTGATTCTCAAATACTATGATCGATCTCCCTGTCAATGATGTCAATTTAATAATCTCAACCAAGACATCCGAATTGGCATATAATTTGCGTTCTACGTGGAAAGAGCTTGTAAACTAGGTAAGTACTTATATTTATGTTTATATTTTATCTCAACTCTTATGGATTTTGTTATTTCATTTTATCGAATTCTTCGTATTTTTTTCGAATGATGTCTGTCAATTTCATATGATGACCATATGAACTTGGTATACTTTTGGCTCTTTTGTGCAGGAGCATGAACTAGGATCCATTGGAGGAATTTCTCGTTTATCAGAAGTGATAAGTGATTTGTAAACGGTTTAATATGGTCATCAGTTGGTTGGACATGCAAGGGAAAACTCTGCCTTAATATAGGTATCCTCAGTTGAGTAGTTTGTTAAATACATATCACAATAAATCACTCCACCTATTTGATAACTTAGAATAAACTAACATTGTCCTATAATGGCGGAGGGGTATGTGATGCACAATATAGATGATATTTGTGCCTCCAAACTGGATTTTCAAGTTTCTTAAAGCGGTATAAAATGATAAATGAGGTTGTTCCAGAATTTTGGTGAACTGTAAAGTCATCTGACCAAAATACAAATCATGGAGTTGTCGACAAGTAACAAAATCGAACATCAAAGAGGATCAAATTTTAAATGGTTATAGTGCAAATAATATTCGTACCGTTTTGTTTTTCTTAGGAAACTAGCCTTACCTCGGTCCGTCTAGTATGGAATCCTTAATCATACATAGATTTCATACCAAATAATTTGTTGAAATATTACTGGAAAATAAATACCGCTTTAAAATAAAAAATAAAGCCTTAGAAATACCTTTAGGTGGTTGTTTTTACTAAAGAAAAAACTCTTTCCTATAATCTAACTTTCTACAATATATGTTTTTACCTGAATTAATGGTAAACTTAGGTTTAACATTATTAAAATAGTTGGGGTGTTGCAACTCAACCTGTGTTTATTTTATCTCTCATCTTTTTAATAAGAAAAACACATATAAAAACACTAACCAATTTTGATTATCTATGAAATTCAATCATTAGAGTTTTCAAGCTCCAAATCCGGCTGTTAGATAGAAAACTCATTTTTCCTTGTGTACTATTCACTACATTTGTTGGATTTTCTTAAAATCAGTCGTTGGGTTAATTTTCACGTAGTTACAAAAAATGTAATTTTTATATTAGTCAAGATTAAAATTTAAAAATATCACATCTTTCAAACTATATATCGGATTTTGATGAACTTTATATATCCGGAAACCCCTTGAAATTATCTATGCGATGAGCATAAATAAGAGTATCGAATTTTATTTTTTCACATATTTATTTCTTATTGCTATTTGTGTACCTTTTTTCAACAAACTTTGAGGGTAAAGTGGGTAAAGTGAAAAACTAGCCTTTGCGTATGTGCCACACTCTCCTTGTTGACTTATAGTTAGGGTTGTACATGGTACAATTTGGTAAGCTTTGGGATAAAACCAAAACCAAAACCAAAACCAAAACCAAAGGTAACGGTTTTTAAGTTTTTAAAACCGTAGCAAACCATTTTACAAACAGTTTGGTACAAACCAAACCTATACGGTTCGGCTAAAAACCATTGGTTTTTTAAATACCGTTGGTTTTTCAAAAATAAAAATGATATTAGTATTTAGTACGCATGAGTTACAATAACCGTCTATAATTCATGCCTCGTATATAGTTAGAAAAGTCTGGCGTAGTGTACACTTCTTAATGAGTATTAAGATGACATCTCATTAATACTATCATTTGTAAACAAACAATTGAAGGATGAAACTTTTTCTATTTATAGCATGTGGAGTTGATTTAAATTGATTAAATTTAGTACTCCCTCCGTCTTAAATTATTAGTCTGGTTTGATAAAGTCAAGATTTTAAGAAGACCTTAGGAATTTACAAAACTACCCGTATTAAATATTAAGTTATTACTATAATTAAAGTTAAAATGGAACCCTCAATTGGGGAATACTCTCACAAAGGATACTCAAAGAAAATAAAAATATTATGAAGTAATTTGAAGAACTCCTTATCCAAATAATTTTGGTAATGACTAAATTACCCTTAATTAATTAGTTTCTTAAGATTAATCAGTAATAGATTAATTGTTAAAATTAAATCTAAGGTTTTTGAATTATTTTAATTAATTTTTAAAAAAATATTAAACATATAAAAAGAATTGGTACCACAGTCAGGTATTGTATGTATAATAAAGACAATACCGACTGTGATGATAAAAATAACCGATATTGTTTTCGTAATAAAGACAATGCCGATTGTGGTGATAAAAATTGGAGTGCGGACTAAAACATCTTATGACATTTTAGTTTGTGTCGTGTGGACTACTAAAGCACTTATGCCGTTGTGGTGGCAGTGGCAGTGGGTGCTGTAACCATATTGGATATTGGAATGTATCACTGACGTAAAGGTGTTGATTAGGTCCTTATTAAAATGCCACTGGTAGAAATGACACAGTAGACTAAAGAAGCAAAATTTGATTTCTTCCCATATTTGTCTCTCGTTCGTTATTAAAATATCACCGGTAGGTCACAATCGGCTGACAATACCGACTGTGGTGATAAAAATTGGGGAATCTTTGTTTGTCCTGATTCCAACATCAACTGAAAGCTTGTTGGTTGAAGAAAAAGGTATCATTTCATGCAATTACGGATGTATATAACAAAATTTCTAACCATTCCACAACAGATATTCCCAATTTGAATTTTATGTGGATCACATCCCCACTTAGTCTATCGTGACTTAGTTACCAGTTACTGTCACACAGTGGCCTTAATAAGATTTAAAGTAGCAATATTTCGACTGTGGTGAGAAAGGGATACTTATTAGGTTTGTTTTTTAATTTTATTACTGTAAATAGTAGCATGGACATTTTATCATCAAAAAATATTTTTTTAGTTAAAATTCACTCTTATATAACTATGAGTATCCTCTGATTTGTGAGAGTATTTCCAATTAAGGGTTCTTAAAAAGGGAATAAAGATAAACATGAAAAATAATAAATAGATTTATTTTCTATTTCTAGAAATATTATTTAATTTTTAGATTTGTTTATATATCATAGGCGTAGGCCTCCCAAAAGGTAACGGAGGCGTGCAAAGGTTTCCTCGGGCCGGACGGAGATTGGCCCTCGAGTGCAAAGGCAGAAGGGAGCTTGACTGCAAGACCCACCCGTCGAGCAGGGACGAAAGTCGGCCTTAGTGATCCGACGGTGCCGAGTTTGATTTTATAATTATAAAAAATTAAAGGTATAATTGATAGTTTAATGAAAAATCATGGTTATAAACTGACAACTATTTTAATACAGATGAAAATAAAATAGAGAACTAATAAAAAAAGACAGAGAGAGTATTATCTTGTTTGAGAATAGACTCTCATAGTACATGTAATTATAAAACAAAAAGATTAAGATAAAGAGTGAAGAAAAATAATGAAATTAATTAGATTACGTCATATTCTACTGGTTATAAATGGAAAAAATTGAGAGACTAATACTAACAGTTTTTTGGTTCGGTTTATATTAAACCAGGAACCATACCAAACTGTTAAATTGATGATACAGTTCGATTTTAGCTTAAACAGTGTGCTACAGGACGGTTTTACGGGTTATACCGAAATATGACACCCTTATTGTAGTATCGGTATCAAAGAACAGAACGAGGGGATGCATATGAAGCTAGGGCTGGAAATTAACGGCATCAGTGAACAGAACAAAGACGTGCATGAGAAGCTGGACCTGGAAATTGTCAGCGTCCGGGAACAGAATGAAGAAGGTACTGCCTAGGTCAATTTACTAAACGTGGCAAAATATTGGTGTTCTATTATCTAGTTAAATAGTAATAACAACTCATTTTCCTGTTTGAAAATGGTTATTGTGGTATGCTTGATTTTGGTAAATTTCGTTCGGAAAAGGGCTGTATGATGTGTTTGTTATCTGGGTGTTGAGAATGCTTATCGCTGGTAAATGCATCTTCAATTGCAGTATACTTTGCTTATCTGATTCTCTGTTATTATAATTAAGGGTTTTTAGTCGTGTATTTTCACTTTGATCTGTTAGTTACACTTGCATTTTTGAAGTAGAAACGTTAGTTTGGTTTATCTTGGTATGGTTTATTGTTGTTTGATATGGAAATGAGGTTAATTTAGAACTTATTATTGTTCAATATTTTCATGTTCACATAAACATATTCAACTCTTGTTACTGTTCGGCAGAAAATCACTGACTGTAGTAAAACATTAGATCATTTTATTTTATACTCAATAACATCAAAGCATTATATTTAGATCTATTTTTTGTTTAGTATTACAGATAGCTAACATGTCTTTTTAAGCAGCTTCTGTCCCTAAAGGGAAAAAGGTTCGAGGTGATATCACTCTTGAATCTTTCATGGGAAAGACGAAATCTGAGGAAGAACTCGATTGGAATGCCGATCAACTTAGTGGAGACAATCAAACACGATACTCTGATGCCATTGGGGTGTTGCTAAAACAATCTCGGAAGTTCAACTGGACCGACCATTGGGTTAAACAAGCTCAAGAGGATAAGGAATGGTTGTGGGACAAACTTCAGGTGAACATACTCAGCAGAACCTGCAATTTTATCCTTCTTTCGTTTGTCGTTATTGAATTGCCTTAGAATTATTGGTTAAGTTATCATGGAAATAGCCATTTCTTCATTATATGCTCGCTTGTTTTGTGTGCCAGATGCTTCATTTATGCACTGGCTGACAAGTCTACTGTTCTATTTCAAGAAGAAAAATGTGCTGAAGTTTTGCAGTAATATGCACGTCAGCGTCTTTGGCTTAGGCGTCCACAACCATGTTAACTACTACTACTACTACATCTGTTCCCTTTTACTGGTTTTAGTATCAAAACTAAGTGAGGGTGATTGCAATACCAGATTTTTTCACAATAGTACAAGAGTAAAAAGAAACGGCTACTGTGGAGCTGGTACTAAGATTGGTGATACCTTGGTAGATGAGAAGATAATACGTGACCTATGACCATGTTGTGGACTTTTATGAGAACAAGTTCGGGCATGTTCCAACTCAGAATGTGCCTAGTTTGTTTGACGTAGAACATGCAAGCATCACGAGGGAGGAAGCAGATGCAATGGATGCAGTTCCTGGGCACGAGGAGATTAAGCTAGCAGTTTTCCAATTAGGAGCTGAGAGTGCCCCTGGTCCTGACGGCTTCTCTGGCATCTTCTACGGACAGGTATGGGATATTATTCAGCAAGATTTGGTGGCGGCCATTATTTCTTGTTGGAGACCTCAAAAAATTCCTAATGCTATGAATTCAAGTTTTATTGCTTTTACCTAAAGTTATTGGCGCTAACACTCTATCCAATTTTTGTCCCATTGGCTTGAGTAATTTTTTGTTTAAGATCATTGCTAAAATCTTGGCAACATGGCTAAGTGGTGTTCTTGATAAGTTAGTCTCTGAGGAGCAAGTAGCCTTCATGAGAGGTCAAAACATCCACGAGAATATTTGCTTAGCGTCTGAACTCGTGAATGAGCTTAACGAGTTCATTCACGAGTAATTTTTGCTTAATTTTTTGTTTAAGATCATTACTAAAATCTTGGCAACATGGCTAAGTGGTGTTCTTGATAAGTTAGTCTCTGAGGAGCAAGTAGCCTTCATGAGAGGTCGAAACATCCACGAGAATATTTGCTTAGCGTCTGAACTCGTGAATGAGCTTAACCTGAAGAGAAAATTTGGTAATATAGGGCTTAAGTTGGATATAATGCAAACCTTTGATGCTGTTAGCTCGGACTTTGCCTTGGAGGTCTTTAGACGGTATGGGTTTTCAGAAAAATGGTGTGCATGGATTTTAATTATTTTGAACTCAGCTAAAGTATCCGCTCTTGTCAATGGTAATCCTGAAGGTTTTTTCAAGGTGGGAAGAGGTCTCCGTCAGGGGGTTTTACTCTCTCTTGTTCTTGTGTTGATTGAGGACGTGCTAAGCAGGAACATCACTAAGCTAGTCAAGTCCGTAGGTTTGAAGACTATGGTTACTCGAAAGGAGGGGCTCCTTCTCATTTGTTCTTCGCAGATGATATCATGGTTTTTTTTTGCAAAGGAAGTATCAACAGTTTAAAGCACCTGCATAATTTGCTTGGTCGTTACCAGTTGGCTTCAGGTCAGGAGGTCAATAGAGAGAAGAGTAAACTGTATATTGGGGGTTGTTCTACTGCCAGAAAGAGGCACATAGCTAAATTTCTAAAGATGAAAATTGCTACTTTCCCTGACCGGTACTTGGATGTCAAGTTGATGCCTGGAAAGGTTAGGATTGACCATGTACGCGATGTGGGAGATAAAATCGAAACTAGGTTGGCTGGTTGGTTAGGCTCTATGTTATGTTTCCAGGCTAGAATAGTACTGATTAAGTCAGTAATTTCCAGTTTCTCAATTTACAGTATGAGTGTTTATAGATGGCCGTTTTGTATTATTAGGGAATGTGAAAGAGCAATTAGAAATTTTTTGTGGTCAGGGGATTCTTTGAAGAGTAAGAAGAAGGTGGTTGCTTTAGACAAAGTGTGTTGTCCTTATTCTGAAGGGGTTTGGGACTGCGTCGTATGAGAGTGGTTAATAAGGCACTTGTCATGAAGCTGTGGTGGAATATACTCACTTCAGGGAAGACTTGGGCTAGATATATGCGTGCTAAGTTTTGTAAAAACAATGGAGCCATCGTAGACTATAAGCACAATTCTTCGATCTTAGCTGGAATTCTTTGGGTAAATGTGGATTTTGAGGAGCATTCTTGCTGGCTGGTAGGTAACCGGGGAAATATATCATTGTGGTTTGATAATTGGCTCGGCAATGGTAGTATTGCCAGCATAATAGGCTTACCTGACAAGGATAGAGCTAAGTATCCAGCGAAACTTAGCAGTCAGATATTAAATGGTGTATGTCTTTTTCTGATACGATGGTGACTATCCTTTTGAAGTGTGATGTTGAACCTGGGGATATTTTGTTGGCCACAGGGGGTGAAGATGAGAGAATATGGAAGCCGGACAAGTTGGGAAGGTTTACAGTCAAGTCCGCTGTTGAAGTAATAAGAAAAAAGCAGGCTGCTAGCTTCGCTGGAGCTGGATTATTGTGGCAGCGGAAGGTTCAGCCTACTCTAGCAGCCCTGAACTGGAAGCTCTTACATCCACAATGTTGTTTTACGCAAGATAGGTTGATATACATGGGAATTCCAATGGCTTCTCGATGTTACTTATGCAAGGAAGAAGAAGAAGGCCTTGAGCATATATTATGGGGTTGCTCTGTAGCTAAAAAATGTTGGGAATGGCTGGAAGGTATTTTCAAGGTCAAGCCTGTGAGTGGTTTTAAAAATTGCTTCAAAGTTATGATCAACGGAAGTGCAATAGTGAAGGATTTGTGGTTGTTAGCTATTCTGTCTATGAGGGCTGAACTGTGGAAGATGAGAAGATGAGAAATGCAGCTCTTTCGATGGGGAAAGAGTGGACTTCTATACTTTAAAGAATAGAATACACCTGATGGTGACTAGCTACTCGAGAAGGCTGAAGAGTTATATAAACAATAGTTGTGAAGACCTGGCCATCCTTAATCTGTTCAAGGTGCGCCACAGAAAGCTGAAGTCTAAAAATCCAGTGGAGTGCATATGGAAGCCACCTGATGAGAACACTTTGTTGCTGTGTTGTGATGGAGCGTCCATCAATACTCCGGGCATAGCTGGGGCTGGGTGTGCTCTCAGTTGGGCTTGGAGTAGAAACGAAATTCACGGCAGAGGTTGGAGCAATTATGATGGGTCTTGAATGGGCTCAAGCTTGGGCTGTTAGATTGATGGTTGACAGAATTTTAGTGGCTTCGGATTCAAAGAGTGCGGTCCTAGCTTTTCGCAATGGCAACATTCCTTGGAGAGTCCTTGGCAGGTGGAAGAGGTTGCAAGCTAACTATTCAGCTATTACTTTCAAGCATGTTTATCGTGAAATTAATTTTTCAGCTGACGCTATGTCTAAATATGCTACTCAATTACAAAAAGGAGAGACAATGGAATTTTTGTAGGCCTGTCTTCTTTGTTTTTCTTGTAGTTCTTGAAGTTTTTCAATAAAAGTTTTATGACTAAGCTAAAAAAATAGTTTTAGGACATTGCAATTAACAGATGATGTATGATACCATGTCCCAAGTTGTAATGCTCTTGCAGAATTTGAATTCATATTACCACAACCCGGTAGTTTTTTTATAAATGAATCTCTACTGTCCAGAGCTTGTTAATAGAAAGTATTGTTATTGTTAACTGGTGGCTTTTACAAAGACAATTCATCTGTTCACAGATTGTTTATGATGCATCTTTTGTTTGATTGTCTAGAAAAAGAATGAGGGTAATGTGAGACTGGGTTGTACTTTTTCATTCTGGATTGAATTCCAGTGAAGCTACACTAAGTATCGAAGTCCGACCCGAATCAACATTCCATACTTGCAACCTCGCAAATGACGGATTTCAAAAATACAAAAAAATCAGCGCTGCTGCTACGTTGACCGCGGGCTGTCCCGCATGTTAGAGTCATGGAAGTCATTCTTCTACCCCATTCATACCGCTTGTGTTCTTATTCTTCCTAACTGATAATACATCCACACAGTCAAGCATCTTTTGATGAACAACACAGAAAATCTCAGGCTCAGCACAAAAGATGAAAGCCTCTTTCTTAGTAGCTTAAGTATTATTAGTAAGTCTCAGCACAAATTATACATAAATAGGTGTTTTAATGGTTAAGTTTTTTAGATCAGGACGTTCCTACATTTTGTAACCAGGTCTGAAAAAAATGAAGGCCCATGCTGAGATGATCTGAACCAAAATAGAATTGGATAAGAACATACATTAAAAAAGCATACAACAGACTACATTCAGTATCTCCCTCCCTCTAAATCAACTTCAGTTCACAAGCCTTAACCAATATTCTTATATTACAAAGCTCATTTCAATATGTATCATAAGCTAAACTATCTTTGTTCTATGTGAGATTCATTCACTTACCAATTAATCAGTCAAATCATCCAGTAAATTAAGATCTTCATCTTCGACTTTGGCAGTGACTTCGACAGCTGGTTGAACCTCCAAAGACTCAATCATAGCTCCCGAGTGAACATCATGATGAACTTCGTTTTCATCAGTTTCTCCCTGTTCTGTCTCATCATGGAGAATCTCCTGTAACCAAAAAAGATAAGTGTTTCCATTACGTTTGTCGCAGTAGAAACTGCAAATACCTGGACATAAGAAATCCAAAAGGAGAACTACTAACAGAATTGACCATATACAAATACCTCATTTTCCTGCAAGGTTGGTCTCCCAGACTCCACCGTCCAGTCACCCAATAGGTTCTCTAACAACATAGTGTCAAGTGAGGTAGAGTTGTTGACTGTTCTTTTTGTATGGCGTTCCTTAAGACGCAAGTTGTAGTGAACATATATTAAGTCATTCAATCGTTTGTTTGCAACAAGGTTGTGCGTCTTTGAACGAATCCGGTCATATATACTCCAGTGATGTTCACAGCCAAAGGCTGAGCACGTCTGGCCCAATATGCGCATGGCTATCCATCGAAGATCTAGGGAACTAATTCCATGGTGTTCCCACCATGTAGCTGTTAACAAGAAAAGCAAGAAGAAAGCAGAAGGTACCAATTAAAGATTATAATAGAGAAGTGGAGTAAGTTAATGAAAAATTGAGCAGTTATACGAATGAAAATGTCACCTGGGTCCTGTTCTGTTCTTAAGCTTACAGCCAACTCCATCCCAAAATCAGCTTTTGCAGAAGTAAATTCAATAATCTGAAACAAGAATACGCACTGTTAGATGCAATGCTTCTACACTAAAGGTTGAAAATGATTGGAATAACAAGAAACCAATTAAACTGAGAACACAGATACCTGCTTAGATGCAGAAACTCTCCTTGAAGGATCTGGCTCTAGTCGAAAAATACATTCATTTAGCCCACGAATAATTTCGGGATGCTCCGGATGCTACAATTGTGTGGGATAGGATAAGATTTAATCGCAACTAAAACCATAACTTGCAAAACTGACATCAAAGTAGATTCTCTTACCAGGTCGAAATCAGGACGATAACGGTATGATGGATTGAGGAAGTAAGCTGCCATATACAGAGGATGATGGAATGAGTCCCAATGGTTTTCGATCACTCCCCAGTATGGTCCGTATTTCTGGATATCATCACCATGGATAGACTTGATCATGTGCTTAGCCTTGTAAAGGTCATTGTAAAGAGATGCCATGGGCAGTCGTTCCTCAGTATCCAACTTCTGAAGCACTTGCAAGATAGGCTCTACAGATTTTTTTACAAATTGCATCTTCTTCCAAAACGTAGGATTTAAGACGATATTCTCAACTCCCTTGCCTTCATCCAGTTTAGAAAAGCGGGATGAAACCCATTTATCTGATTGAAACATTCTTTTGATGTCATTCCTATGTTCCACTAATCTTTGCAAATTAGCGAAACCAGACGTAATCCTCGTATGTGCGGAACTAAGAAGTTCCCTACCCCTTGTAAATTCTTTCTTCATTATATTTAGCAGCCATGGTCGGTTATAAATGAACTTTGTAACCTTTTGGCCATTGTTCATGCACTCCCCTACCCATTTAATCTTCACAAAATCTTCGAGCATCTGATCAGTACAAGAGGCAGCACATGGTGTCCAGAACAAACTCTTCCTCTTGTCCTCAAGCATTTTCCCAGCAAGTTTATAAGTTGCAGTATTTTCGGTTATAACCTACATTTTCGATTAGTAAACACATAGGCTGTTAATCACTAAATTACTATGAAATTCAATGTAGTCAAAGAAAGGGAAGTCCTTAAAGAGCAAACAGTAAGGAAATATAGTCACCTGCACGACATGTTCCTCGCCGATCTCTTCTACTGCTCCATCCAACAACTTGAACAAATGTTCAGCATCTTCTATGATATCAGTCGCATCGACAGAAGAAACAAAGTATCTGCCACGTGGACAAGATACAAAGAAGTTGATTAGTGTTCGTCCTTGTGAATCTTTCCAATTATCAGCCATAATAGTACAGCCAAAACTCGCAAAATGACCCTTAATATCCACAGAGTACTTCTTAATCTCAGCAATTTCATCCTCGAGAAACTGACCAGATATATGTTCACTAGAAGGGATTTTCAAGCCTTGGCCATATTGACCAACCGAGTCCAGCATCTTCTGGAAGTATGGAGAACTAGCTGCATTTGTAGGAATTCCAGCATGATAGAAAAATTTGCAAATCGCCGATGTAGCTTCTTTGCTGTTTCTTATAGAAGATCCTAGCTTTACTTTTATTATGTTGTTTGATGGTTGTGATACTGGTGTATTGTTTGTCAGCATCTTATGACTGATAGAATCCAATTTTGATCGTTTTGGTTGTGCTTCACTATCAGAGGGTCTACGCCTAACTCTCCTGTTTGTGTCCCTCTCCAAGCTTTTATCATAAGTTAATAACTTTGTTGGACTACCAAAATCTACAAGATCTTCGTCTTGTTCTTCCTCCGGTACATAATCATTATCTGAGTGCATGTAGAAACTTGCTGTCTCCTTAACATCAGGTCTTAGATTTTTCCTGCCAGTACGATGCCACTTCATGTTCTCTTTCATATCAAGATATACTTGCTCTGGAGCATTTTTGCACGGAGCGACTTCTCCAGGTATCCTAGCTAGATGTTGTTTAAACCTGTTTATACCACCACTAACAACTTTTTGGCAATAGTTGCATTTAACCTTCTTTTTCCCTTCTTCTTGTGCAACACCATGTTCCCAACCAGGATCAGTATATCCAAGTGACCGTAGAGGAGTCTTATGTATAACCACACTCTTATCACTCGCAATGACTTGCCTCAGCTTCTGTTTACTAACAAGACTCTCTTCAATCTCGTAATCCTCATTAGAATGCCAGGGCAATGTCGCCTGCTCTTCATCTTCTGATATCTGTCTTTGCTTCTTAATAGATTGACATCCTTCCAAAATCTCTTTCATTTTCAAACAAACTTCTTCTGGTGCATTGTTGCAGTACGTAACCTGACCTGAAATTCTAGCTAGATGTTGCTTAAACCTAAATATTCCACCACTAACGACTTTCCCACAATAATTACACTTGACTTTCTTCTTATTGTTATCTTGAGCACAACCATGCTTCCATCCAGGGTCAACCGTTCCTCCGGATCGATGTGGTGGCATCTCTTCAAACTCTCAACTAACCAGCTTTACACTCCTCCCAGTTCACCTCCTACATTCAAACCGAAAAAAAAAACTGTTACAGAACATTTAGTGTCAACAACCTCTTGCAAGAGTTTCCCTGATAAGATGCTTCCTGCAGCCTTATAGGCCCAAAATGACCTATAATCATCCGCGTGCTTAAGTTCACATTCCTTGGACGAGGAGTTGCGCCATGGAATGTGCAACTCCCTCTCTGAAGAGAGACCACTAACCATTTGAGCTGTGAATTCTTGTACTGGAACTGAACCCTAAATAAACCCTTAGTAACTTCTAATATCAAGAAATAATACTCACTACTTGGAAAAAAGCTAATTATATGGTAGACCCAGTAATCATATGGAGAGTTCTTGAAGATTTTCTTCCGCTCTGAAAATTAGGGAAGGATTTATTTGGAAAATGAAAATTAGTGAAAAAAGGGAAAAAACTTACAGTTACAGGGATCGGCCTAGTTTGCTGCGACGATCTGCATCTGCTCCGATCTGCTCGTCTTTTCCCCCTTTTTTTTTCCTGTTTTCCTAAAACCTAATTTGTCGCGAGTCGTAACTGGCTCGACTCAGAGAGGGAGACAGGTATTATACGAAGACAAGGTAGGCCCAATGTAGTCCACGCCGGATTTCGTTTCGTACGGTCGAGATGATACACTGGTACGTCTTTGTACCGGGGAAATTTTGGTTTTAAATATCGACGAAATATCGGTCCACATATTTTATACCTATAATTATTATATCAAATGTTTTTTTCCCATATTTGACCTATTAAGATATAAAACTAGTACTCATTTTTCTAAAATACCATAAAAAACATGAGTAACAATTGAAAACCCTAGAACAATGATAAGAAAATTATTTTTATCTTTTTTGGATTTTTTTCAGATTTTTTTAATTGAAAATCGGCCGTACCTGTCCACATTGGTCATTTCGGTCAACTCGTACCGGTCAATATCGACCGATATTTTTGGTCAAATACCGTTCTAGCAATATCAGATATTTCGTATCGGGTGAGGCCCGATACCGGTAAAACCAACGGTATTTCGGCCGTACCGGCCGGTATGGACTACATTCTAGAGACCGGATTTTAAGTCATTTATTCGGAGCAAGGTTTGGAAACGGTCGTTTTTTATGTAATGTGTCCGTGAGGGCTTCCGATATCCGTATCTAAATAACACTGATAAATATAAAAAACGGTGGTGTTTAAATCTGTTATAACCGTTTTTTCGTATGTGATCCTATTTTTTTAAAATTGATTTTTACGTTTTTTACTTCTAAATAACATCTTAACATAAGTTTTTAGATTATTTTTTCCGTTTCCATACCCGTTTTCTTTAATAAAAAGGAATATAAAAATAATTTTTACCCAATTTTTTATTTCTAATTAAAATTAAAATTTACAATTAAAAAAATCAAATAAATGAGTAACCAAATAAAACTAGAAAAACATAGTAACAACGTTATTTATACCCGTTATAACCGTTTTCACGCATATTAAACCGTTGATAGAAAAATTTTATCACAATATATTTATTTTTTATTATTTAACCGTTAAAATACCAGTTATTTAAAGAAAATATCAGAAAAACGGGTTTTTCTCTAACAATGTATTTTTTATCCAAAATGTATTTACACCGTTAAAACATGTTACAACGGACCTGTGAACCGTTTTTCAAACCTTGCTCTAGGGTTAAGACACAGCAGGCCTACATGAAAGATGAGAGTCAAGTTCCTAGCAAAATTTTGCATCAAAAAAATAAAGCTCCTATCGAAATGGGCTAGGCCCGGACCCGGTTAGTTATTTTTAGGTACAAACTCCATTTTCACTAACCGAATATGTGATCGGGGCACACATTTTAAAATGGTGAAAGAAGCCTTAAATGTATCGGGTCAATATAGTCAATCTCGGCCGTTACGGCCGAGATATCGGCGCTTTTTAAGGTATCGGAAGAATACCTTGACGATATCGAGATTGCGCTCACCGCGATTTGAACGCGAATATCGGTCGAATCGCCCGTATCTCGGTCGTGACGAATCGCCCGTACCTAGGGTAAAGCGGGTGTTTACTCTCGAATCCAATGGTCCCTAATCTTTTGACGATCCAACGGTCCATCTTTTATCTTATCTCTCGAAACAGAAACCCCAATTTACTCTCTGCGTCTGTAACTCTCTCGGTCTCTACTCTCTCCTAATCTCTGTGTCTGTAACTCTCGAATCCAACAGAAACCCCAATTTCAATTTATTTTTCCTCTATAGAAGTAGAAGGTAATGATCTTCAAACCTTTAATTTTCCATTTATTCTTTATTTTATCAAGTTCTTAACTACTTGTTTTAACCCTAGATCGATGTTGTTTAAATTTCACTAATACTCAAAAGGATTTTGATGTTTGCAGATGTTTATTAGTAATTGATGGTGTGTCCTCCTGGCTCTTACAAGGTAAAAACCCCTATGTTCTTAACTACTTGTTCTAACCTCATTCCCAACAGCAACTAAATCTTTCATCGTGCTCCAGTCCTAGTAATCCATACGGAAAACAAAATGTGTATATTGAACCTCCCCAGCAGCATAACCTGAATTTCAAATTAGACAATGTTGGCCAGCATAAAAACATGATTATTATGGTTATTGCAAAGTCTGGTGATACTGGTCCTTGTTCAGTTTCGTTAATTCAATTTGTTGTTATTGTTAATGTAGTTTGAGTCTTTTATATGGTTCAGTCCCATGAGGTATGCAGTTTGATTTCATGTTTAACTACTTATTTCGCTGAAGTTGTTGGATCGCATTTATAGCAAATGTACATTTGCATGCATAGAATTTTCATGTGTCCCTGAGACGAAGTCAGGAACATCTTGTTCACTTCAACTAAGAGTCGGGAAGCATCCACCTCACCAAGCAGAACTGTACCCTCCTAATGTTCCTAAACATTTTTACAGTAGTAAGCATGCTGGTGGTATGATTTTTTTCAGTAGTAAGCATACACCTTGCTTTCTAAAACACCTTGTTTTTGCTTCTATTGCATGATTTCTAGAAACCCTGAATATGATCAATACTCCAATATCAGAGCCCCTGTTTGAATTGAGGGTCACAAACCAAAAGTAGCCCAATTTAAAGTGTGGATATTCTTGCTTCTATTTTGGTGTTTATGAAGTTGTATGCTGTAATATAACTTATGAATTGTTCTGTTGTACTTACCATAATTTCAACTGATCAACATTTCTGCTTGTTGCCCATTTTCTGTAATTCTATGATTCAAAATTTTTAGAACTTTGAAAGCGGTGTTTATTTTTGTTTTGGAACTTTGAACTTTGAACTTTGAACTTAAAGTATGATTGTTGTTTTTAACTGATTATTTATTTTCCTTTCTTAAATTTTTTGTTTGTGTATTATATTTGCAATAGCTCTAAAATTTACAGGTATATAAAATTTGGATAAAAGATTTAGAAGTTAGTCCGAGATTTCGTCGATAATCTCCCCGAGATATCGTTGTCAAAGTGTCAAAATCCCAGCCGCGACAAGATCGAGATCCGAGATCGACTACATTGTATCGGGTTTAACATTATCCGATTTGCAGCTGTGTTTTGTTCTTCTCTTACCGAGAAAAAGAGAGCTGAGTTTGGATTTCTAGGGCAACTCAAAACCAAGCCGCTCCATCTTTCTTCTCCTTCTCTTCTCCTTCTCCCGCTTAGTAGTAACTACTGATTACTTAGTTGACATTTTCCATTAGTTCAATAAACCAACCAACCAACCAAACCTGTGATCATTAAGAATGAGAAGCTTAGGGTTTCTTTGGAGAAGTATGATTCAAAAGTCAAATAATTTTGACTCCTCCTTCAACAACTCATCAAGACATTGCTTTGGTTTCTCTTCTTTAATCCGTTCCTACTCTTCAGGTTTATGTTTTTGTTTTCTCTCCTCATTCATTGTTTGTAATAGATTCACATTGTTCAATTAGAAATTTAATTGCCTATACTAATTCCAGGATCAGATGTGCAATTAACGAGTGATATGATCAGAATCATGGAACAAAGGCTAACCGCAATTGCATATAAATCCAAATATCTCGAGAACATACTATATCAGGTAACTTTGTTAAGGGTTTTAAAATGTGTTTTATAAGTGTTCGATGAAATGTTTCATAGAAAAGATAATTTATTTCACATCGAGGGTAAAAATATAGTTTATAGTGAGTTTCATTTGTATCGTTTTTATGGATCATTTAGTTGATAAGATTCTGTGGATTGTGCTTCTTTTGCATGCACACAACCTAGGTGGCAGTAATCCACACTGTTGGATGCCAGGCATTCACCCCAACTGATGTAGGGTTTCTGGGTCAGATACACGATCCACAAATCAGTTTAAATTGACGCATTTTATCTGTATGTTGATTAATCATTCGAATTTGTTGTCTTTGTGTATCATGGTCCAAGAAATTGCTAATTAAGGGTTGAATTTTGTTGAACTGTTTGGTGTAAACTGAAGTTAGCCAGAAGCCTCGCCAGCAGATTACTCACAAGCTAATAAGGAGCTTCGGAAGCTACGTGATTCTATGGACCTGATAAATGATTTGAGAGCCAAGCAAAATGTAGTCATTTATCAGCACTTTCGGGAAGGTATTTGGATTGTGCATTTTATTTTGTGTTGAAGTGTTTTGGTCGTATTTTTAGGATATTGCTGGCTTGAAATCGCTGATTGCTGAAAGTTCAGAAGATAAAGATATGTATGACATGGCAAACGCGGAGTTGGGTGAGGCTTCAGAGGATGAAAAGAGACTTCAGCAACTCTTGCTTAAGTCAATGCTGCCTAAGGCTGATGCTGATGAAAGGGAT
The DNA here is from genome assembly GCA_023531435.1 of Papaver californicum. NCBI lineage: Eukaryota > Viridiplantae > Streptophyta > Magnoliopsida > Ranunculales > Papaveraceae > Papaver > Papaver californicum. The sequence continues at coordinate 3,304,722 of JAJJMC010006817.1, forward strand.
TGTATTTTGGAGGTGAGAGCAGGTAACTGAAAATTTTGGGAATTCACGCAAAATTGAAGGCTGTATATTTTATGCTTAAGTGGCCCCATTTCTCCCAATGATTTCTCTGAGTTATTATTATAATGATCTGATGCAGGGACTGGAGGTGAAGAGGCATCTTTGTTTGCTATGGATATTTTCAAAATGTTTGTTTCTGAACCTGATTGAGTTACGTTCTGAGTTCTTACTTATTGTTGGTGATCTTAATATTTGGAGTTTATAACAGGTATGAGAGATATGCACAAAAGAAAGGTTGGAGGTTTGAAGTTGTAGATATTACTGAGTCTGATCTTAAAGGATACAAGGTTTGCTTTCTATATTCTGTCATTTAGTTAATGATATCTTTATGGTGATATGGGTTTGTATCTTACGGCAAGCTGTACTTCGTTATAGGAAGCGAGTGGATCGATTACTGGGGTTGGAGTGTATGGTACACTTAAATTTGAGAGTGGAGTTCACAGAGTGCAGGTGCTTCTAACTTAACTATTCTTAAAATAATCACTCATTCTTGTTATTGAGGGAGAGGTTGGGAACCTAACATTTTCTTATATACCACAGCGAGTTCCAGTGACAGAGAAGTCTGGACGTGTGCACACTAGTGCTGTATCTGTTGCTATCCTCCCTCAGGCTGATCACATCATTTCCATTTCTCTTTCTTTATGCGGTTATGTCTCTCTTTTTTTTTTTCAAGCAGAAAAAAAGAAAGAGGAGAAAGCTTAACTGTTATAAGTCGGGTCTTCTCCAGGTGGATGTGCAGTTGAAGAACGAAGATTTGAAGATAGATACTTACAGATCTGGTGGTGCAGGTGGTCAGCATGCAAATACAACAAACAGTGCTGTGAGGTTGATGCATACTCCATCAGAGATTACAATTACCATACAAGATGAACGATCCCAGCATATGGTAGTGACCTCTTTAATCTCATCCCGTTGAAATGTTCGTTTGAGACGTAAATTTATTAAATTTGCCTTCCCTTGTTCAGCATGGATGTGTCAGTTAGACTTTAGCTTTCTGTTTAGTTCCCAAGTTCCATAGTTGTGAATCTTGTGATAAAGTATTTACTGGAAAGAACTTAATAGTCACATTGAAATAGAATTAGTTCTTTATTTGTGTATTGTTTTTGCTTCGCCCAAATTTTTTCTTTCACATTTTCCCGAAAGACAAGGAAATATCAGTGTGGCAAATATTATCTAGAACTTCCTTTAGGTTCGAACCCATGGCTGAAGATGGAACTAGAATAAATGTGTGATGATAACTATATTGACTTCCACCGTGCTGTAATCCAGAGATCTTGGTGTTTCATTAGTTTTCTGTATTTTTGTTGTCAATTCACAGAACAGGGCCAAAGCTCTTAAAGTGCTGTGTGCAAAGTTATACGAAATAGAAAGGTTAAGAGCTCGGATGAGTCGGTCGAAGCTTAGAATGGAGCAGGTTAGTGAAGATCTGTAGATCCCTTCAATTTTTTCCCCAACTTTTGTTGTCTTTTTGACCGGCATTTTTTTGATTGGTGGAATGTTTGAGCAGATTGGTAGTGGGGACAGGTCAGAACGCATTCGCACATACAACTTCCCTCAAGGACGTGTGACTGATCATCGTGTAGGGGTCACACACCACTCAATAAACGATATGATGCAAGGAGAAGGGTTGGACATCTTTTTTGATGCCTTTCTTTTACGGCAAGAGATAGATGCAGTTGCTTCATTTGACTCTGATTAATGGAAGAAATTAATTGCTCATCAAATCAAAAGAAGTTCTTGTTTGTCGGCTTTTTGGAGAATAATGTATTTTAGCTTCATAAATCTGAGACTGTTAATGAGATGTGATATACGCCCCAGGTTGTTTTTGTTAAGATGTCGTTCAAAGACATTTTGATGACTTTGATTTGTTATTTTTGTGACTCATGCCCATGAACTAACTAGATTGTAAAACCCCTTATCTTAGAACAGCTTATCCTATAGTGTCTGACTTAGGTTAGTTGGTAGGCTAGTGACTCCCACAAACAGTTAGGAACGTGGGTTTAGTTAGGAATTCGTGGGAGGAATCCGAGTAAGAGTAGGAAGACTAATTAGAAGTCTCGAGTAGTTAGGGTTATATTCGGTTTACTTAGGAGAGAAAGAAATTGTTAAGGGAGATAGCAGGAAACAATACCTGTGGGGAGATTTTGTTAGCAGATTCCAGGAGAATTGAGGAGAAGAAGAGAGGCAGACTTAGGAATCAGACTGAAGCCTGTAGGAGGATCGTGGTAGCAAAGAATCAAGTAGGTTTTTATCTTTTATACTCATTGCAAATTGACTTAATAAATCTAAATCATCTTAAGGAGCTACAGAGAATCAGGGTTCAAAGTAAGTTTAATTAATGTTTCTTTTCTGATTTTCTTTATGAGCATGACTTGGAGTAATGGAGGTGGTGATACTACAGTCTGGGAATAACCACAACTGTTAGTTTTCTTCTTGACATGAGTAGTTGTGCCTGTGCACAAGGTTTCTACTTGGTGGTACTGTCAAATTAGTTGTGTTATGAACTATGCAGGACTCCTAACTATCTTGTAAGTTTCCTACCGATAGGAGTTGTTACTTACACTCAACTGTACTGAATACCAAGTCTGTAGAACTGTGATTGATTATTGTTTGTTATTAGTGAAAACGGTCATCCTGTAATGTGTGCATCTCTTTATTAAACCGTTAGATTGTTATGAAATTTGAATATATTGTGTTAATCTGAGTTATAAAGCTACCGTAAGAGTTTCATGAGGATCAGGTTCAATTTACTACTGCAAAGATTGAATAAACTGAGACTGCAATGTGCTGAATTCAGACTCTGGACACTCAACTGTTTGTATGGTTTCTCAATATCCGTATATCAGATTGAGCTGAAATTTTAGTATGATGTTTGTATACATGTAGGTAACCTACTGTAGAAATGTCATAAAGTTCTGAGCATTTTAGGTACCTCAAATCATAAGAGAATCGTGACTGAATCCTGTGTGTTGATGCTGAAAGCATTCATGTTATAATGTGTATAATTTTGTAATAAACCGTTGGAATGAGATGATTTTTGGATATGAGTAACCCATTTTTCTTATGATTCAGATGTATAAATTTCAAAACAAATGGATCATGGGAAGTACCCCAAACCCCTTGCATTGTTGACTGCGTCTACAGATTTGCACCACCGATAGTTTTAATGAATGGGTTGTATCTCAGAATCCAGCAGTTAGATTGTCCTGTAAACGACAAGTCTGTAGAGTCACCTGTAAGTGACAGTTAGTATGCCTGTAAGGTTCTGTCACAACTTATAAGTGTGAGGATCTGTAGTGATTACTGTTAGTGACAATTATATGATATTGATGTTTACGGTATGCGACAGTTCGCATAGTATTATTGATTTGAGCAGGAATAGTTTTGTTAGACTGTGACAGAGTTCAGTAGACTCCTGTACATACTCACCTGGTATAGATGATGCAATTTTGAGTGTAAAAGCTAGTCAACAAGATATCACTGGGAGTAATAGTGGTTGTTGTGCTTGTATTTCATCTGTTTGAGACTCGTAGTTGGCTCGACTCCCAGATGTTATTGGGCGATGACCGAGGGGTCGCCTAGAAGATATGGATCTATTATCTTGAATGGGATCGACAACACTTATTTCTGACGAACGGTTGGGAATTAAGTGGACTACGCAAGAGTCGATACGTGTCATAGTACGGTTAGAGATTAAAATTATAGAGAGGGGATGTCGATTAATTCTGTGGGTGGGAAATCTGTTTTATTACTACTTGTTAACCTCTTTTTTTGGTGTCTCCGTGTCTTATACATAGTATGAGGTTCTGTAATTATTCTTAGTCATCGAATCTATTATTTTACCAAGAGATACTCCTATAAACCATTTTCGTATTTTGTCGTCATTTCAAGGATTTTGGGTTTGCTAGGTTATTTGTAAGGTTTATAAGGGTGTGAAAGCCTACTTTAAGTTGGGGTCTGACCCAACTTACTATTTTTCTTTCAGGAAACGGTGGTCGTGCAGCAACCTAGCTTGTAAAACGTCTTTCTGACCCGGAAAGCTGCTCTATTTTTGTTTTCGAGGTACTTATTAGGCTAAATGCTTTTATTGTTTGCTTTTAAGACTATATTTTCTTTCGAGTCAAATGCCTACAATTAAATTTTGGAAACTGACCTGCGTGTCGAAGTTAGTTTTTTTGTTTTGAAGGTTTTTACCAGATTCTATAACTTTTGTCATTTTCTTTCAAATAAAACTATTTGTTTTTGAAACCCTTCTGTACATAAGCACCATACGATAATTGGATCTCCATCTGTTGGCTTGAAGATTATGTGAGTAAAGTGTTCCCATGAGTATGCTGCACTTCCGTTCTAGGGCGGCCGACATAGAATTGTGAAGTGGGGTGTTACATAGATTGACACATCTCTCTCTGTCTCTAGTCTTCTCAACGGATGTTACAATCCTTGGAACGGCAACTGGTAAAACTCGATAAAACATCTGTGAACAAATTATCATCAGTCTTTTTCTGATACATATTTTGTTATCTGACAATGAACTGATGTTGGCGATAATCCCAGAGTCACAGCATTCAAAGCACAGAATAGATACACAAATAGACAATATGCCATAATCGTTCCCCACTTCCACAGCTATACCAACTTGAACGTTCCCAATAATGTTGTTATCTTAAACAAATACACAACCCAGACTATTTTTTCCAGAATCCCAAGAGCTCAACAGAACACCCTAAATGAATATACTCAAAAGAGTGGCCGCAAACCATCGCCTTTATGCTCTGTTCCCTGAGAGCCTCAATCTGCAGCGCATACCTGGAAATCTCATGTTAACTGCAGGTTTAAATGTTGCTTCTTTTCTTTAAAAGAGTCTGCAATTGAACTTTTCATCTTAATGTTGCATCTTAACAAGCTTAATAGTAAAATTCAAAAGCCTTGGCAATTTTGATAGTTCCAGTCTCAGTTTTTTTCGTTTCTTGGATCAACAAATTCAACTCTTCCTCTTTGAATACGAGAACAGTGTACTAGACAACACGCTATAACGAGAGTAAATAGGCATTACATTCAATGGTATAAGAAGCTTCTAATGGAGCAGGTTATTGAAGATTTGCTTGAACCAAATTTGTATCTCACTTAAATTTGAATATGGAACAGTGTATTAAACAACAAGAGAGTAAATAGGCATTAAATTCAATGATATAAGAAGCTTCTAATGTAGCAGGTTACTGAAGATTTGCTTGAACCAAATTTGTATCTCACTTAAATGAAGCAGGGGTAGGTGCTGGTGTGCTGCAGAACAATTCTATTTGGAATGTTCAAGTATAAGTGAGCTCTAATACCTAAGATAGAAGCTTCATGCAATTAAGATATCTAGCACAACCCCTTGCAGACAAGGTGAATCTAAGCAACTTACCTGAAAATGTAAGCCTGCTTGAGTTTCTTTCCATGAGGAGTTTAATAGCTGAGGGAGCATTTGATGCCGCACAAAGATATGTAGATGAGTTACTACAAATTGTGCAAGAAATGAAGATATACGATATAACAGCAGAATTAATTGCTAATTATCATGGCATTGGCAATAGAAAGTTTTCACATTCAAAGAGAAATGTATGTAAGCTAAACTATTAAGCAGTTAAGATATTCGAATAAGCGTATAATACAAGAAATGAACCTTCTTCATCACAAAGGTACAATTGGGACAAGCGTATTATAAAATCAACCAAAACAAGTAGGAGAACAAAAAGAGGACAGTCTGAGACATCTCTACATGATTCCAAGCACAGATAAAAATGAAGAAAATTAATGTACCAAAAAACTCCAACTTCATCTGGCAAACCCAGCTGACAAAATCTAGCTCAATCGAGGTACTGTGTACAACTACAACCCAAGAACTGCATTACTTGGAGACTACTGCATCTGCAACCCACAGAAGAAAAGTTAAGAACACAAAACAAGAAATCCCATACATATCAATTGATACCCTTAAAACTAATGAAGATTAACAAATTCAAATAGATAACTAAGTGATACCCACCTCAACTTGATTTAAGTATCCGAGACCCATCCTTAGAATCTGCAAGTAGTTTAGATTTGTCTTCCTCTTTTTCTACACCTTGTCTATTCTGAGGAGTATGTCTCGAAACTAATCCAAATCTATCAAATTCCGCTGGTTCTACATGGTTTAATCCGTCAAACTTTTCCTCCTCCTTTACTGCATTAGACACACCATGTCTTACTTCACATCCCATAGCCCCAGCAGCTCGATTCATCTTACTCATATCCGATACACCATTTTTCAAATCCTTCTGCAATACAACTGGTGCATAAAACTTCACATTATTCAAACCCCTTCCAGGTGTATCCTTTCTCATTGCCTTAAAATTATTCTGAATCAGTAATTGCGCTTCCAGTGCATGACTAATCGCAGCATTATTCATTTTCGCTTTCTTTTTCTGCTCCTTCACCAACCCCGCCCCTTGAACAGGACTTGGACGCGCAACAGCAGGCGCTGCAGCAACAACAGGAGCAGGAGTTGGTGCTGGATTCACAATTTCCTCGCCCCCATTCTCATCAAGTAAAATAACTCTCTCTAAAAACTCTTTGGCACGTTTCCTAGAAACCGTAGCTTCTGAAATTCTTCTCTCAGCATCAACCCTAGCTACACTCGCTGCTTTATTCATGGAATTCGATGAAACAGTTGCAGCAGCAACAAGTACCTTAGCAGAATTTACATCTATAACCTTCCCCTTTTCACTTTTGGTGATATTGCAAAATGCAAAATTAGGGTTTAAACAAGGTGGACATTGATAATGAGCATTGTTTTTTTCACCTTTTGTTAAACTACTCACACAAGATTTATGAGAAACGGAGGGGCAATTTTGACACATAATACGATTGATGGCGAATGAAGATGATGATGAACCTAAATCATAAACTTGGAAACAAATTGGGCAAAATAATCCAGGATTGAATTTTAAAACACAAGATGTGCAGAGATGACGGTAAATACCTCTTTGATGAACGTTGTGTAGAATCCATTGATTTTGTGAACCACAACCACCACATTCATTCGATTGCAGATTCATTCTGTAAAAGGAAACCCTAACGAAACCCTGCATATTTGGGCATAATGATTCTCTGAAGAGAGAAAAAACAAGATCAATGGCGTTTTCAAGTCAATAAAACGTTTTCCGCTTGGTATATAAATAACGGCCGAGTTAAAAGTGAAATACCGCTTGGTAAACATCATTCTTTCGGAAACTTTTTTTTATACGAAAGAAGATTGTTAGATTAATAAAACGTTTTTTTTTATTAATTGAAAAAAAGTAACCAATAATGAGTTACAGTATCTAATACAATTTGGTGAAGATAGAGCCCAATCTTAGGGCAAATTCTCGGTGCACAGTTTTTGAAAGTATGTTTGTAACTTGATTTGCTTCTTCTGTAATGTAATAGCAATTCCAATTTCTAAAAACTTAAAAGATGTTAATAACTTTTCTGAGATAAAGATGCACTTCCCAAGTGGAGTTGAATTGCTCTTTTGTCACTGCTGCCACAATATTATTTAGATCCAATTCGAAATTTACTTTCTCTAACTTCAAACTCTTAGCCCATATAGCTTTCCAAAAGGAAAATCCTTCCACTTGCTCTGAATTTACTGCACAATTGATAAAGATGCACCGCGCTCCTTTATACGTACTAGTAAAATCTCTCAAAATTAATCTAATTCCTCCTTGTTTAATAGAATCCATACAAAAACCATCACAATTAATTGTAAGAGTATCTAAAACAGGTGGACGCCAAAAAGTATTTATCCTGTCTTGTTTACTAATGGAACAATTTATTCTAGTGGACCTGTTCAAAGTATTTGCCTGTAAAATTAAAGTAATCTTATGGGTTAGATTTTGTGGACTTGGAGCGACCACAGAGGAAAGACTAAATGGCTTACTAAAGATTAGATTTAGCCGATAGTCGAGATTTATGTGGCGCAGTGAGTCGATGAATTTTAGTCGATAGTCGAAGAAATCGACTATAGCTGACTACTTCTAGTCAAAATTTTAGTGGATAGTCGGTATAGTCGAGCGGGCTCGTAGTGTACCGCTTGATGCTAAGCGGCCTCACAGAAACTCGCCCAGAGCCAAGCGTTATTCTGCGATAACGCTCAGAAACATGGGCGATAAGCTAAAGGTTCGCCTGATCAAGCGTTATCCTAAGGGTTCGTCTGATGAAACGGAGTATTAGGATAACGCTCACCACCAGGCGTGGCACTAGAGATACGCCCCCATCGAAACGGTGTACTAGAGATCTGCACCAACTCCAGGCGACATTCTAGAACTGCGCTTGTGTTATGGGCGTTACTCTAGAGCTACACCCAACACCAGGCGAGCTCCTAGAATGCCGTTGCAAATTTTTTACCGTTGTTGAGATGTTACCGTTGAGTTTACCGTTCACGTTGCAACGGTTATTTTTTTACACTATATATGGAATACTAATCCAATTTCATTTTACTAAACTCACTCATTGCTATCTAGTTAGTATTCGAAAATAATTAAGTTATTTTTCATTTAATAAGTTTCCAAATCGATTAGAATTATGCCGCCATCAAGACCACGAGGTCCAAATTTTACTACATTTGAAGATGTAACGATGTGTACAATCCATTTGTCAATATCTCAAGATTGTAGTATTGGTACCGATCAATCAGAAGAAAAATTATGGTCTCACATATTATGTCAGATGAAAGAAGCCATACCTTCGATGTCACAACGCAGTTGGACCTCCCTTCAAAAAAAAATTCAAATTATTAATAAAGATGTGGCACTTTTCTCTGCAAAGGAGGCGGAAGTGGAACGTGAACATCATACTGGATGGAGCCCCGAAAATAAGGTAACTACTCATTTATTTTTGACCATTACATTAATGATTCCAATTGAATTTCCTCCACTAAATTGAATTTTAAAAAAGATTGCAGAAGTAAAGAGGCTTTTCAAGGAAGCTAACGGTGGGAAAAGTTTTAAGCATGAAGAGTGCTACACAGTTATGTTAGATAATATAAAATATTCCAGACGATCGACAGTTGTTTTCGATTCATCACAAGCTGAGTCAGATTACGATAGCGGTGAGGATAACCTGGAAACACAGGACTTAGATGCTTCCAGTGGCTATGAAGACATAAGAGATATCCCAAACACATGTACCCGTCCAATGAGAAAAAAAAAGGCAAAACGACAGAAGACAAAAGGGAAAGCAAAATATAGTGTCCAATAGGAAATGGCGGAAAATATTTATAGAGAGCAACAAAACTTCAACGCCAAATATACGGAACAAACACAAATGAAGCTGGCGCAGAGAGAAGCCGAGGTTGCAACAAAACTAGCTAGGAAAGAAGCACAAGAGGAGTTTCGTATAATGACGATGGATCTCTCCGGGATGGATGATGTATCAAAACACTACATCGATCTTAGGAAGGAAGAAATTTTGAAAAAAAAGATTAAACCAATCATAAAGGATTCTGGGAATACCTTAAACCCTTGTGAAGAGCAGTCTTATTAGCATTGTCATATTAAGTTTCAACTTTTATAAATTAATATAGTTTTTTTCTGTTTATTTTTAACCGATATATTGTTATCTTTTAATGTATCATAATTTTATTATAAATTTTAATTTTTTGTTTTTTAAGATTAATTCAGATACAACGGTCTGATTTTACTTTCTTCAAAAAAAAATGACCGTTGGCACTTCGTTATAAAATGAACGTTGTCATACCCTATTCCACCACACTGACCTGCAAAGTCTCATTTTCTGCACAAACAACACAATTGTTGAAAAAAATTCAAACAAAACATACATAATGGAGGGTTCAAGCTCATCGCCAATTAACAAGTGTTTTCTTTGTATTTCTGTTGGTCATGTTGCCAGAGATTGTCCTTGGAAAGGTAGAAAATGCACACTAACCAACTGCAAGGGGTACCTGTTTCTTAGAAAAGCAAAAAAAAAGAAATACTGGATTTCAACCTTATGTGAAGTGCAACTACTGTGGAGTTTTAATCTGGTAAGATGCTTATGTAGCTTCACACCAAGGTATTCCACCACCCACTCCACCAACTTTACCAGATGATGAAAAATGGTTACAAGAGAAGCAATTTTACTGCTACTCATGTGGGGAACCTGATCACATGGCTTATAACTGCTGAACAAACCTCTTACCATGCACAGATCCATATTGTGATGGTAAGATGAAGCGGCTCACTTCTAAAAAACCTGAATCCATTGGAAACAAATACTACTTATGTCAAACATGTAAGAAGGTTAAGTTTCAATAAATATGTAAGAAATTGTTGGAATATGTATGAACTAAGATAATGTCATACTATTATAACTAGGTAATAAGGAAAATAACTTTGCAACTGCATAATTTTTCAATTTTTACTTAAATTAAACAATTTCTTCTATTCAATTAAACCCGAAAATTATAATTATCAATAATAAATTCAATTCAACTAAACAAAAATTAATCCGAATTTGAACTTAAATTCAACAATTTATTCTATTCGATTAAACCCTTAAATTATATTCAATTAAACCCTAAAATTCTCATTATAAATTAAATTCTCATTATAAATTAATTTTATAAAGTTTAGTGTTATTATAAATGAAGAAGGAAGATAGAATGGGGCGGGCTCCTAGGAGTCTGCCTGGATGAATTTATACATTATTGTTACCGTTTTGTTACCGTTGTCAACTGCTATTTTTTCTGTATTTTCATACACCTATAAATAAATGAATTTAGAGCTATCATTCCCACATCAAATCCACACTTTTTACATTTCATAGAAAATTTCTAATCTATCGTTTTCATGTAATGTTGGGTTATAAAAATTTGAGGCTTAATGCAGAGAATTTTACCTTAGAGGAAGATTTATCCTTATGTCGAAACATAGTCTTACATTATCCAGCAAGGGGTCATGAACGTCGGATGAATGGTTCAATGAGCATGCAATGGTTGGAAGATATTCATGCAAACTTTTGTAATGAAACCGGTAACCCCAATAACCGGAACAGAGTAGGGCTTTTTTGTCGATATGTGAAAATCACAAAGGAAGTGCTAGAATTTTCTACTTTAACCTGTAAGGTGAATGAAAGAAAAATTATGAATGAAACTGATGATGAAGTTGTTGCCAGATCTCCAGAGGAATATAGAAGATAGAAACGTTCAGATTTCAGGTACCATCCTCATTTCGAGATCCTAAGGGTAATGGAAGAATACAACCCTTTTGTGTTGATTATTCTCCGAAGAGGTAAAGAACGTCGTCCCGGGTGTCATACGACCCGTAGAAGGTTTGATAATAGGTTTGGTTAAGTGTTTAAGTGTAACCTATTGATTTAGTATATTTCATCTCCTTTAATGTATGTCTTTTCGATTCAATGGATGATGTTACAAAATAAAGTTACTTCCGGTTACAAAAAAACTCTGAGCTAAAATTTGATAAAAATTCAAAACAACCAAACTCTGACAAAAGTTAGAAAAATATCTCAAAATCGGTTGTCAAAGTGAGGAGTTACTTCCGATTACATTTTGGACTTAATGAATTCGTAGCTTTCAACAAATGTGAACTCTTCTCATTTTTCCTGATACTAATGCATTTTTGCGAGATCCTCCTACACAAGCATAATTAAAAACAACATAATTCTTCAAGTTTACTGTGTTTTTATTGGAAGACCAAACAACTTAGCTTATGTAAAAGATACTTACAAATTGTTGGATCGACAATCCTTAATGGGTGGGGTTAAAAATCCGTTATTGTATAGCTATATAATCAGCAATCCCTTTTCGGATAAATTGGTATCTATCATGAATTTGTTCAAGAGATCTTTGGTTTGGATTTCCATACTATCGAGCATATTGGATATAGATACTACCCCAAAAGGTTTCAGGTTCAACCCTTCCAGCTATGACACCTTCACGTATGGTTTCGTTATGCCAGGTTTTGGTTATAGCCAAGTCTTCAGCTGAATCAAATGTTGCCATGTTTGTAGGTAGAGTTATGAAGTGAATTACAAAGAGGAGATTATTAAATGGAATTTGTAGAATGTGTGAAAATAGGTGTTTGTGGTATTTGGTAGAGAACACATATGTATTTATAGGATAAATAGAGAGACTTAACGGCTAGTATTTTCAAAAACTTACTACTTAGCAATTGAGTTTGTAATTTATTATCAAAAAATAACATGAGCTAATAAGTACAACTAAACTCACTTTAGCAGGCATCGCGGTTACACTTAGCATGTGCAGCAAGCCTTTAAACCCCTAGGTGCCCGATCAAGTCATTTCGCAAACGTAAATGAGTATCTTTGTCGAATACTGCACGTCTGCGTTCATCCATTCTCATTTGAGAAAGTTTTGCAGTGTCGTGTCTAGAAATATTTACCGGTGCACCGTGGCTGAATTGATCATATTCATGGGGCCACTCGCCGGGTAAACGCTCATCCTCCACTATCATATTATGTAGAATGATGACAGTTTTCATATATGCTAATACGTCAGGATTCCACATTCGTGCAGGTTGCTTGATGATTGCAAATTGATTTTGCAGTAGCCCGAAGCCACGTTCTACATATTTTCGGCAAGCCTCCTGCATAGCAGAAAATTTCTGCTTCTTCTGTAAATCTGGATGTTTAATCGACATCACAATAGTAGCTATCTCCGGGTATATTCCATCACCAAGAAAATACCCCATATCGTACTAATTTCCGTTGAAAACAAAGTTCACAGCTGGTGCTTTCCCGTTTATTAACTTTTTAAAAATATACGAACGGTACATCACATTTATCATTGTTAGAACCAGGCATACCAAAAAATGCATGCCAAAACCATAGATCGTATGACAACACTGCCTCAAGGATAATACTTTCGTTACCTTTGTACACAGTGTAAGCACCGGATTGAGCCGATGGGCATTTATCCCATTTCCAGTGCATGCAATCAACACTACCAAGCATCCCCGAAAATCCCCTTTTTTTGTTCTCAGCAAAAAGGAGTTGAACATCACGCTTAGTTGGTGTACGCAAATATTCTTTCTCGTACAGTTGGACTATCGTCTTACAAAACCTACGAGTTGCTTCCAAAACTGTGGTTTCGCCGATTCGTAAATACTCATATATTGCATCTGCCGCACATCCGTAAGCTAACATTCGAATTGCTACAGTAATTTTTTGATGAGGGGTTAATCCAGGAACACCACAAGCATCTCTTTTTTGAACAAAATCCTTATTTACACCTACTACATCTCCCAATATACGGTTAAATAATTCTCGTCGCATTTTAAATCTTCTACGAAATACATTTGGAGGAAACATCGGGTTTTTGCTAAAGTAATCTTTCCATAGAAGTTTTGCACCATCATCATGGCCTCTTTCCATTTTGATACGCGTTTCAGGCTAATTCATACTTGAAACGATTAATCCGGCAGTGACTGCTTGATTATTTAGGCTCATTGCAAGTGAACCTTCATATGATGAGTACAAACTATTGTTATCATCATCAGACGAAGAAGAAGAAGAAGAAGAAGAAGAAGAAGAAGAAGAAGAAGAAGAAGAAGAAGAAGAATGGGGATTAATAGAAGAACAAGAACCATAGTACTGATTTTTATTTTCATAGAATGCCATTTGCTTTATGATGTTTGTATTTTTAGTTTGTATAATTCATCCTCTTGAGTGTTCAATTTATAGGGAAATTAAGATAAGATTTTGAGTGTTGAATTGACAATACACGATTGGTATTTTAATGCAAAAACAGAGTTATGGGGTAGACATACGCGTGGGTGATATGAATTGTCGGTTGACAAGACAATACCAAATGAAAAAAACGACAAACGAAAATAATTTTAACTTATGAATTGACAATACACGTTTGGTATTTTAATGCAAAAAATAGAGTTATGGGGTAGACATAGACATGGGTGATATGAATTGTCGGTTGACAAGACAATACCAAATGAAAAAAACGACAAACGAAAAAAATTAAGACTTCTGAATTGACAATACACGTTTGGTATTTTAATGCAAAAAACAGAGTTATGGGGTACACATGGGTGATATGAATTGTCGGTTGACAAGACAAAACTAATATAAATGATAAATTAAACAATTATCAATGTAAGAAAAATAATTTGAAAAGACAATTCAAATCTGAGAAAATAAAAGTTTAATGTTTAACTAACAATTCAATGCTAATGAATAACTATTCTTCTGCATCATGATTCTCCGACGCCGATCGTGGGGGCGTAAATTGAGGCATAGATGGTCTGGCATTATAGTTATTTGATTGCACTGTTGATGAAGATCACTGACCCATGGTGTTCCACATTGGTGATGGCATATTCTGAGCATACGTGCCAAACCCACTAGGTGGTGGTTGTTCACGAAAATGGGCAAGCTGTGAGTTCAACATGCCAACCTCATTTCGTAGACCCTGTATTTCTACTTCTTTGGCAATGAAAGATTCCATCTTATCCTTAGTTTCATTTAACGTAAATTCACGAAACTCTTGGGTAAAATCAGACAACTCTTTAACTAAATCATAAGCCGCGACCTGTGATGAAAAAAATGAAATCAAATTCTGAACCATCATTGTATACTAAAATCAAATTTACAGTGTTTTGTTGTATACTTACGTATGGTAGTTGTTGTGGGGGAGGAATGGGTACATGTTCACGACGACGTTGGATGTTGTGTTTAATACGATCACCAGCATAACCGTACGTTTCAACCTCCCAATCGACTTTCATGGCATATTTATACAGGTTAGTCGCATGTCTCCAATACTCGAAATACAGATCATAGTTCACAATACGTACTAATTCACTAGCAGGGACCTGACAGTATACGCTCATCTGCTCAAACACTTCATCGGTGAAGTTGGAAATACATCTAGGGGGGTTGGTAGGAACGCCCCATCTTAGGTTGTTCTGCCTCCAACACCGCTCTCCAAGATACATGTTATTCTTTATACAAAAAAAGTATAATAAACAAATAAACCAATCAGTTAACCAAAATGTAAAAAATAATAAAGAACAATCGACTGGAAATAAATTATAAACTTACAGTGCTTAGCCAAGTGAATATTTCCCTTCTCCCAGACAGCAGTACAGCTCTCCGTCCAATTTCAGAATCCAGGACGTGCTCTGCATTTTCCCACGGGTGCCAAGTCACAGAGTTTACATACAACTGGTTCAGATCAGTCCTGGAACGAACAATGTCAATACCCTTCCTCCGGCTGCCCGTCCACCGACGACATCTTAGCCACTCATGTTCACTCTCACGCGAGGGGTTCCTTGGCCGACAAATTACCGAGATATTCGTACCCCCAAAACTATAATATCATGACAACCAATGATATAAATAAATGAGAAACAAAATAAACAATGTAATAGAATTATAAATAACACTAACAAATTTACCTCCAAAATTTGGAAGGCTCCGGCCAGTGACTTTTGTCCCCTGCTAGATGCAGCGAGACAGGAATACAATTTAGAAAATGCAGCAGAACCCCAGTCATACTGGTCAACTACATTTAGATCCTCAAAAGTAGCTAACCATCCAGCATCAATATAGGTTTTTGTATTTGAAAAGAAAAACTGTCCCAAAACATACATATAGAAGGCTCTGGAACCTCTATCAGCTAGCCTACTATCAACGTTAGCCGCGGTCAAAGTTTGTTGATCAAAATATATGCTCAAAAATTTGACAGTAATTGCATCTGAAACCCATTGGCACGGAATACCTTCTCTTTTACAAACCGCACTATCTTTGAGTTCAGGAAATATATGGTCTCAGACATATTCAAATTTTAACTTCCCTGCGTCATACGGAACAGGAATACCAACAAAAATACTAATTCTTGTCAACATTACCCAATCAAGGGGAGTGAACCCTAACTCACCAAACGAGAAGTGAAATGTGTTGGTCGTATCCCAAAATCGCTCAACAATATAGTCAATAAGCGCATGGGATGAATCCACTATATCTATGGACAGTAATCGGTCCCATCCTGCCTTTTCAATAATATATTTGACCCTAGGAGAATATTTAATAATACCTTGGTAGGTATGAAGGACGGATTTGAGGGAACCACGATGTGAAAACTTGAAATGGGCATCGGCTGAATACATTATATTGGTGGAGGCGTGATCCTCAATATCTTCCACAACTATATAATGTTCCAACCCGGGAACATCGACCGTTTCAATAATACGGTCGTCATCTGAATCCTCCACGATTTTAGCCTTCTTGGCCCTCTTCTTTCAGCCTACGAATCTGGCTGTCACACTGCTCGACATCTGTGCATACAATTAATACAACATTGAAAGTCATGAGTAATCCCCACAAATGCAGAAAGATAAAAATCTACAATAATCAATAAATCAAGGAATTATATAATTACAAAAGTAATTATCTAATTACATAATCATATGTACCAACATACAAAATTCATCATTAATAAAATACTTCAATCGCAATGCCCCAATTGTACGAAATATCATCAAAATTCACCAATTGCAAATTCTTCCATACACATAGGTTTTAAAACATAAACATTCCAAATTCCAAATATTTCTAGGCAATCTAGTCAATTTATCAAAAAATTAACCACAACCAAACTAAAATTAAACAACAACTTAATCAATTATATCTTCAATTCAACAAATTATCATCAATTTTTTATACCCAATTTACAACAATCATAAACCCTAAAAAATATCCCAATTCAATAGTTACAATTTCTATTACCTAATTTCATAATCACATGTTTCATACCCTCAAAAATTATCTCAATTTCATAATCACATGTTTAATCATTCAACATATATAACCAATTTAACTAACAAAACCTAATAATAAAACATACTCTACATTTAATTTACAAAATAAATTTTAATTTAAAACAAAAACAAAAGAAATTAGAAATTACCTTGATTAATTGCGCTTGGATGTTTCAAAATACCTTAAGCGGAGTCAAAAACGTAGGCGAAACGTTGGGTTCTCTATGGGAAAATAAGTGTGAGATGTTTGTGGGCGGAATAGGGTTTGAGCTCGAATAGAGTTGGGTTCAGGAGGCGAAAATTAGGGTTGCTTGGTTTTTGTAGGAAGATAGAATGGGGCGGGAAGCTAGGATTTCGCCTGGAAATCCAGGAAGGGCGCTAGCACACTGCTCGTCCCATTCAATACACGGTACCCTCGCACATGTGCAATGTATTCAGGCGGTATTCTAACATTCCGCCCCATCAGGGGGTTCTGGGATTTCGCCCGTCTCTCTGGCGTGATCCTCAGACTCCGTCCAAGTACAGGCGTTATGCTAAGACTCCGTCCCATATCAAGCGAGACGCTAGGATTTTATCCCACATCAAGCGTTACGCTGGAATTTTGCACGTCCCTAAGCGCAACGCTAGAATACCGCTCAATAACAGGCGAATTGCTAGGATACCGCCCGACTATACACGGCTATTCTTACACCAGACCAAAGACTAAAATTTTTAGTGTTTGGTCGTTTAGTCCAATGTTTCCCCTGTGGATGCTCTTAGACCAATATTCTGAAAGAATTTAGAGCATCTTTCGGACCAGATCACCCACGTAATTGTAGCTCGCATAGCTATCTCTGTGTCTGACAGAGAGTGTTGGTGATCTTTGTCAAACCAACGCATAATGAACTGCTGAAAACTAGTATTTTGTTCACTGTGTACTCCTAACATAGCAAACCATATTGATCTTAAAAAGTTGTATAGCAGAAAGAAATGAGTTTCCGACCGATGACATGAGTTGCAGAGGGGAAAATTTCTCTTTATATCCCTTATCATAACTGATAACCTTTCCCTTGTTGGAAGTATATTGTTCACGCATTTCCAAGGAAATGCTTGATTTTGGGAATGATTGGTAGCTTCATAGTCGTCTTCATGTCTTTTTCATACTGATAAAGGTGTTAGGATGATATTTTTCCTCATACGATTTCTTGTAAGCTGATTTGACGAAGAACTGGCCATGTTTTTCTAGCTTTCAGATAAGGGAGACTTTTATACTGACTGCGAATGGAGATACTGCATATGAGAATGACCGTTTCCATAGGAAAAAGATCATTGATAAGAACCATATTCCAATATCTGTTATTGCTATCAAAATATTTATAGGAACAAGTGAGTCTATGTGGATCTGATGCATTCAGTTTGGGCATGTTGAGAGATTGTAAAGTTGTATTTCTCATTGTAAAATGACTAGATACTTATACAGCAAGAATGGAGCAACAAACTCCTGATTACATGGATATGTTACAGATGCAGTTCCTAGTATTATGGTTTGTTACTGACTTGACTCTTGAATATGTGTTGTGCAGGTAGTTTGTTGGACAGGTATGCTGTAACCTCCTGGTCTACAGGTAGCAGTTCAGGTAGGTGTACCTGTACCTGCTTATATGCCCCCTCAAGATGGACTGCGGGTGAGAAGACCAATCTTGGTTTTAAGATCTTTGAATCTTGAGCTTGAAAGAGGTTTTGTTAGTGCATCAGCTAGCTGATCGGCAAATGATACATGGGCTACTCGCAGCATACCATTCTGTACTTGATCTCTGATGAAATGAAAGTCAATTGGTATATGTTTCATTCGAGAATGAAACACCGGGTTGGAGCACAGTTGAGTCGCGCCTACATTGTCGCAATAAATGACCGGACAACTTGGTAAGTGTGTGCCCAGATCAGTGAGTAGGTTGGTAAGCCAGTTTAGCTCTACTGTCGCATTAGCCACTGCTCTATATTCTGCTTCTGTTGAGGATCTTGCCACTGAAGTTTGCTTCTTTGAGCTCCAGGATATAGGATTGCGGCCGAGATACACTATATAAGCACTGGTAGAAGAGAAGTCATCTTTGTTTCCTCCCCAGTCAGCGTCAGAGAATGCACGCAGCTCATTCTTGAAGTGAACATGATCTGAGAAAGCATGCAATTGTAAAGGAGAGTCCCTGTATAGTTGAATACCTTCATTGATTGTGCCACACAAATAGCGTAGAAGTCGTTTGACAAACTGCCAATGTAATGTTGTTGGTGTATGCATGTATTGAGACAACTTATTTACTGCATAGCTCATATCCGGCCTTGTAATTAAAAGATATTGCAGGCATCCTACTACATTCCTGTATTCTGTTGGATCTGACAGTGGCGTACCTGAGTGTAGTGTCAGACGGGGTGTTGTTGGAATTGGTGTGACAACCGGGTTTGCACCTAGCATTTTTGTTCTAGTCAGTATGTCCACAATGTATCGTCGTTGTGACAGCAGTATGCCATGTTTGTTTGGTAAGGCCTCCACTCCCAGAAAGTATGACAAGAAGCCAAGATCTTTAATAGAGAACCGCTGTGCTAACTTTGCAATAAACAAATTGACAGAGTCACTGTTATGCCCAGTGATTATCAAATCATCCACATACACCAAAATATAGATTAGTGTACTAGATGTGTTAAGCACAAACAGTGATGTATCAGCATAGGAATTTTTGAAGCCAGACTGTAGTAGAAACGTGCGCAGTTCATGATACCAAGCACGTGGTGCTTGCTTGAGGCCATAAATTGCTTTACGCAATTTGCACACATATGATGGCCGGTCTTGATCCACAAAGCCAGGTGGTTGTTGCATGAAGACAGTGTCTGATAAATTACCTTGGAGAAATGCATTGTTCATATCAAGTTGGCGTAAAGTCCAGTTTTGGGAGATAGCAAGGCTTAGAACTACTCTGATTGTTGTTGGATTTACAACTGGGTTGAATGTGTCCATGTAGTCAACCCCTGGACGTTGATGAAACCCTTTGGCGACCAATCTTGCCTTGTACCTGTCAATTGAACCGTCAGATTTGTATTTTGTACGAAATATCCACTTACATCCCACAACATTTTGAGTTGGATCTGGTGGTACTAGCTCCCAGGTACCATTTGTGACTAGAGCATTGAACTCCTCTGATAGTGGCTTTCGCCAATGTGGTAGTCGTAGGGCCTGAGAAACTGTGGTGGGTTCTGAAAAATGATGGGAAGATAGTTGGGCCACAAGATTAAGTTTTTGGATGGGCTTGTGGATTTGATTTTTTGCTCGTGTAGTCATGGAGTGAGTTTTTTGTTGATGTGGTCCTGCTTGGGCATTAGCTGTAGTTGTTGTAACCTGGGTAGCCGTGGTGAAATTTGGTGAATTTTGCTGGTCATGGGCTGGGGGAGGTGAGCCATTGGTTGGACCTTCTGGTTCATTTGTTATTGAAGCTTCACTCTGGAGTTCTTGGTGAAGATCCTCTGCCAATGATGAAATGAATGGCCTTTGCTGAGTGGGAAGTACAATCTGTGGAGGTGGTGGTATCCAGGTATCTATGTAGTTGACTGGAGTATCATGAGGTTGAGATTTGGATAATGCTGCATAGGGAAATTGTGTCTCTACAAATTTGACATGCCTGGAAACAAATATTTTGTTTGTTGTTGGGTCAAGACAAAGGTAGGCACTTTGGGTAAGAGAGTACCCAAGAAATATGCATTGAGTGGATTTTGGTTCTAATTTGTGGGATGTGTATGGCCTTAGCCATGGATAGCAGAGGCAACCAAAAATTCTAAGTTTTGTGTAGTTTGGTGTTGCGTGAAATATTTTCTGATAGGGGGACTGTAGGTGTAATACTGGTGTTGGGAGTCTGTTTATTAGGTAAACCGCAGTGGATAGTGCGTAAGGCCAGTATGTGGGTGGTAATGAAGCATGGGTGAGAAGTGTTAACCCTGTCTCAACTATGTTTCTGTGTTTTCTCTCTGAGATGCCATTATGTTCTGGGGTGTGTGGAGGGGATGTTAAGTGGATTATGCCTGAGTTGGATAGATAGGTTCGTAGGCTTATTACTCACCACCATTGTCTGAGTATAGTATTTTGATTTTGGTGTTGAAGTAATTTTCAGTGATTGCTTTGAAGTTAATGAAGGTTTGCTTAACATCTGATTTGTGGATTAAGGGATAGAACCATGTATATCTAGTGAAATGGTCAACAAATATGACATAGTATTTGTAACCATTTTTGGAGAAAACTGGTGAGGTCCAGACATCTGTGTAGATGATATGCAGTGGATGTGTAGAGACAATAGATGAAGCTGAGAAAGATAACTTGCGACTTTTATTGCAATTGCAAGCATTACAAGAGAAATTGTGAGACTGTTTTGAGACTTGCCCCAAGTTATTGGTAGACACAATGTGATTCAGCAAGGTGTAGGAAGGGTGACCAAGTCTGTGGTGCCAGCAGACAGTGTTGGTCTTTGTAGTTGAGAATGCAAACTTTGGTGATGTGACTGGCCATTCATAAACACCATCTTTAGTTGGACATGTCATCAAGGTAGCTCCTGTGCTTAGCTCCTTCACAAGAAAAGAACAAGGTAAGAATTCAATGGATACATTCTTAGTTTTACAAAACTGAGAAATTGATATTAGATTTTTTTTCATTTCTGGCACACACAAGACATTGTCTAACTGAAGCATATTAGTGGAGGTTGGTATAAAGGTGGAACTAGTGTGTATGATTTGCAAATTAGAACCATCTCCCAGCATGATGTCATCTTGGCCCAGGTAAGGTGAGTGCAGGGACAAGTTGTCAAGGTCTTTGGTAACATGATGTGATGCACCACTGTCTAGTAGCCAGGCAGGACTGCTTGGTCTGGTAGCTGTTGAATTTGATTGTGTTTGCCATGGTGTGGGTTGATTTGTAGTGGTTGCTTGCTCCACTGGTACAAGTCTAAATGAAGGACAGTTCTTGGCAGTGTGTCCTTGGACCCTGCAAACCTGGCACAGACCAAGATATGGTCGAATAGTTCTGGAATGTGGTGTAGTAGGTGATCTGCCTGGAAAAGACCTGGAGGGTCTGTAGACTCTTTGATGTTGCTGTGGGTGCAGGTAGTTGGTACTCCTATGTGACTGAGCTGTGGATGATTGCCATGATGGGGTGAATCTGGATGTGGCATTGACTGTAACTGGGAAGTGATGATGTTCAGGATTTTTTGACTGCAGGGATGCTTCAAAATTCAGCAGCTTTTCATGTAGTTCAACAAAGGGAATGTTGTTGTCCCTGGCTTGCACTGCCCTGACCAGTTCTTTGTAGTCCTCATTGAGGCCATCAAGAATTTTGTCAATGATTTCTTCATCATCTAGCTTTGCTCCTAGTAATGTTAGATCATCTGCTTTAGACTTGATAATGTGCATAAAGTCAGAGACAGTGAGAGACCCTTTCTCAATATTCTTGAGTTGATGTTTGAGTTGTTTGATTCTCCCTCTGGATGGTTTGGCATATGTGTTTGCAAGGGTTGTCCAGGCTTCTTCTGCTGTTTCTGAATTTGCAATGAAAGGTATAATGTTTGGTGTTAAAGATGCTATTATAGCATTAAGAATGAGTTGATCCTGTCTGTTCCATACAGTGTAGGCTGGATTGGGAAGTGTTTGATCACCAGATGTAATTGTTTTGGGTGGGCAGGTTGTAGAGCCATCAATATACCCAATGAAGAGTGTTTTAAACTATAGTTTCCAGGATATGTAAGGTGGTGTTTAACTTGAGAGGAGCTTGTGCTGCAACATTGATGCTTACAAGGGATTGATTTGCTTGGTTAGTATTGAGTATCTGGTTGGTGTTTGTGTCAGCCATTGATGACGTGCAGAAAGAAAAAAAAAAGAGAGGATGATGGATCAGAGCTCTGATACCATGTTGAGAGATTGTAAAGTTGTATTTCTCATTGTAAAATGACTAGATACTTATACAGCAAGAATGGAGCAACAAACTCCTGATTACATGGATATGTTACAGATGCAGTTCCTAGTATTATGGTTTGTTACTGACTTGACTCTTGACTATGTATTGTGCAGGTAGTTTGTTGGACAGGTATGCTGTAACCTCCTGGTCTACAGGTAGCAGTTCAGGTAGGTGTACCTGTACCTGCTTACAGGGCAGAGGAGAATGAATTAAACCCAGAATCCGTTCATGCATCCAGATTTTTATTTGTTGATCATTGCCAAGTTTCCGCGCTCAGTTTTTCTTCACAAATTGCATCTCCAACTGAATACTCTTTCAGGACCATAAGGAATCTGGTTTAGTGACAGGCTTGAAAGGATTGCTATTATTAAAATACTTTGTTGCTAGTGCTTTTCCCCATGGTTCTTCATTTATGGTGCATAATTTCCATACAGATTTCACGAGAATTGCTCTATTAAACAATGAAGGTCCCTGGACCCTAAACCACCCTCTTGTTTATGTTACTGACATTCTTCCAACTAATGAGATGTCCTCCTCTATTATTATTCTTTTTTCTCCAAAACTTTTGTTGAACAGAGTTAATATTATTGATAGTAGACTTTGACGATTTAAAGTTTAGTTTGATATTGTTGTGAGATTTGTAAAAGCGTTTTTCTACTATGTGTTGTTGTGATGTGTTGTGTAAAAGAAACAGTTGAGCATTTGATGAACTATAGACTAAAAGCTAGAGTTGATTAAAAAAGTGATAAAATTGTGTTTGGTAAAATATCAGCTTCAACAATTGTTGTTGTAACAAATGACAAAAACAGACATATCTTTCAAAATAGTTTTATTTTAATTTATAGATTTTAAAAATAAATAAATATTTATATGTGTACATATATATTTGGATCTTATATATATATATTAGAATTGTATTTACTAATTATATTATTATTATTGTTAAAAAGTATTATTTTGAATAACCATATTTTTATTATTGACATAATTTTGAAGAAAAAAAATCAAACTTAAACTAGATAAATATTTAAGATTTGATCTTATTTTTATTATTGATAAATTTTTTATAGATTTTATTACATATCTATTTTCTTATAGGATGAATATCAACAATGTAAAAATCATTTGTGAAAATATAAAAGAACAATCATTAAAATGGTATATAAAATATATTCTGCAATTGAAAATAATAATCTTTAAAGAATATTATATGATATAGGAGATGTAAAATTTGATTGTAAAAGATTTAAGAGTAAATTTGTCATTTATAAAAAAAGTAGGGAAAAAAAAGAAAAATCAGGTATTAAAAATAGGATGGGGTCACAGTTTCTGCTTTTAAAACTTTTAAAAGCTCTTCTTTTCCAGCTTTTAAAAACAGATGAATTTTGGAAGTGCTTTGTACAAAAAACAGTTTATAAGAAATTTACCAGACACCATAATAAAATATTATTACCATATATATGTATTGAAAGTGCTTTTGGAAAAATAAATATAATGTCAAACCCAGCATGAAGGATACCATATGATGTATGGGGACCGCATTTAGGATATTCTTAATCAAGACCCCCTTCCAGCTTGAGACGAATTAGATTCTTTCCATTTTGCTAATATTTTACTTTCATTTTATCAACTAGAATTGAAAAAGGAACTCTTTTGTTCTTACTAATAAATAAGGGGAGACCGAGATACCTCTCCCTGCTATCCATTTCCTTTACTTAAAGATTACCATCCAAGTCATGACAAATAGAAGGATCAAGATTTTTGTCGAAGTATACTGCTGATTTTCCAAAGTTAATTACTTGGTATGAACATTCAATAAACACTCTAATAGCTTCAAGTAAGTTCCTTGTATGAAAAAGATTTGCCTTGCAAAAGCGTAAGCAACCATATGCGAAAAGAAGATGGTTAGTTTTTGGTGCTGATCTGGCAATTTCCATGTAATCTTTCTTGAATTCTCACAATGAGCAAGGTATCTTGAGAAAGACTCTATAACAATGATGAAAAGGTATAACAATGATGAAAAGGTAAGGAGATAAAGGATCTCTTTGGCATATCCCTCGAGTTGGTTTAAATAGCTTACATGGTGATCCATTCAGCATGATTTCAATCAGAGTAGTGCTAAGACATTGGTGAATAAGGGGACATACACCATTGGTCTGCAAAGCCAAATTTTTTGAGTACATCCAGAATAAAAGACCATTCAAGTTTATCGAACGTTTTGGACATGTCCGTTTTTAGAGCAAGATGACCTCATTTATCATCTTTTTTTTTCATACAATGAACAATCTCTTGGACCATAGTGATATTTTCAGAAGTTAACTTGCCCGGAACATAAGCAGCTTGCAGGGGAGAAATGTTATCTTTTCAATATGCTGCTTTATTCTTCTTGCAATTATCTTAGAACTCAGCTTGTAAATCAAATTACAAAGAGCAATGGAACGGAAGACTATTGGTTTATGAGGATTTCCATTTTTTTTGGATCAGAGTGAATCTGGTATTGTTTATCCTCTTTAGAAAAAGTCCAATGAGAAAAAAAGCCATAACCATTTTACACACATCATGCTTAACCACTTGTTATTATGTTTGATAGAACCATGAGGGGGAACCATCCGGCCATGGGTATCTAAGACTCCATAGACATGAAAGTATCATAAATCTCTTCTGCATCGGGTATCTTGAGCAACTAAACATTATCATCATCTGATATGCATTTAGGAATATATTGAATAAAATAAGCATTGTCAACTGGTGAAGTGGAAGTACTTATTCTTGAAAAGTGATTGGTAAGCAGATTTTCAAGAGATTACCTGTCTTGACACCAGTTTCCACTTGGATATAGAAGGGAGTCTATTATATTTCTAAACTGTCTTCTATTAGCCTTTATATGAGAATATTTGGTGTTCATATCAGCATCATTAAAATAGTAATCTCTTGACCTTTGTCTCCGAAATATTTTTTTCAATGTTATTCCATTTTTCAATTTCCTCTCAAGTTTGCACACTTTGATAGTGTTGGAACCACCAGTATCCGAACCTTGAAGCATAGCCATTTGAGATTTAAGATCACTAATAGTTTGTTGTATGTAACCAAAAGTTTTCTTATTCCATAAGGCAAGTTGTTTCCTGCAGTTGTTTTGCTTGTTTACTAAAGTATAAGCTGCAAAACCAAAATCATCAATAGACCAAGCAGATTTTATTTCATCAGCACAAAAACACTTTGAAGCCAAGTTTTGAAGAATTTCCAATTCCCACCATTTGTGTATAAAGAATTTCATCAGCCATATATATTTTGCAAAATAAGAGTGTGATCAGATCCATTTTGAGTGAGGTGGACTAATGTAGAGTGTGCATAAGTAGTAAACCCATTACTATTTACTAGGGTTCTATCAAGTCTCGATTTAACTTTTCTAGTACCATCACTATTACTGGTCAATGTAAAAGGATTACCTGTAAAACCTAAATCACTGAGATGTGAGTCCATAATAGATTTAGCAACTTCAGTGGTTGTGGAGGTAGACTTGGGTTAAATCTATCCACAACATTAAGTGTAACATTTAAGTCACCTATAACAACCCATGGAATTTGGACATGTTTACTAAGATCTTGGATGTTCTTCCAAAAATCAGGTTGTTCTTCTCTATAAAGAGTGTCGTAGACACATGATAAGAACCACTCACCTTTGGATGGTTCATTCTGAACAATCGCATGAATCATGTTTTATTCTAAATTAACTATATCAAAACTGAAACCGTCTTTCCGTAGTAGGATTAAGCTACCAAGAAGACCAGTGGATGAGACATAGAAGTGATTAGGAAAGTTTAAGTATCTGGTGAAAACAACTATCCTATCATCATTAATTTTGGTTTTACAGATAAATATAATGTCAGGATTATGAAGAATATATAGATGCATAAGATGATCTCTAGTGACAGTTGAACAAAAACCCTGACAATTCCACAAAAAAACTTTCATTTTTTAGATTATGCAAGATAAAATAGAAGGAGTAAGGATATCGTGTGTAACTTGAAGAATTCTAGTAAAAGAAATTTTTTTAACTACTGAACTTTGAAGATGAAAAAAACTAAATTGAAGAAATGATTAGAGACGGATAAATAGAAATTACCAAAGTTTGCAGTATCCTCTTGTTTTTCATGTGTTTCAGTATTATTTTCCATGATATTTTTATTGAGTTCAAGAGTATCTCGGGCGGGTCTTATTGGTTTAAGAATATTATAAACTGGTTCATTTACAACATTACGAGGTCTTTTATTCTGTCTGCTACACTCAGATTCTTGTACCTTCTCATTAGTGTAGTTTAGACTAGCCGCACAAATTTTCTTAATCATATTATCCAGATTTCAGAGACCTCCACTCCATAATTCTTAGCTATCTCTTCACAGTACTCAATATATTGATCATTAGTCATTCTTCTTACCAAAAAATTATCATTTACAGTTGGACAGTTTTCGTCATCATGATCAATGATATAACATTCCTGACACAAGTTATGCGGTTTCTTCTCCCAATGATAACAAACTCATTCAACACCCAGAGCTGCAGTATCCTACCAATCTCCTCTGTGTAAAGGTTTTGTCAGATCAATTTCAACTCTTACAGTAACCATATTTTCATATCTTGGTCTACAGTTGGGAGGGTCTATTGAGATATTTTTCCCTAATTCTTCCAAAACTTCATTCACTATTTTCTCTGAGTGATGTTCGCATAACAAGTTTTTAAACTGGA
Organism: Papaver californicum; assembly: GCA_023531435.1. Taxonomy (NCBI): domain Eukaryota; kingdom Viridiplantae; phylum Streptophyta; class Magnoliopsida; order Ranunculales; family Papaveraceae; genus Papaver; species Papaver californicum. The sequence continues at coordinate 3,332,291 of JAJJMC010006817.1, forward strand.
CATTCCATTCTTGATGGGTGAAAGTCCAGTCTTTGATGGGTATCTTAGCAGTATACCCTTTTTAAGTTGAGATGAAATCTGTTGACATTCCGAGAAGAATTTTTCAGAACTCCATCAATATTTTCCTTACAAATGAACTTAAAGAGAAATATATTTTGTGCACTGCCCGAATCTCCTTGACTATGTATTTCCTCAAAATAATATTTATTTATTTATTCAGTTCAGATGTTTTAATGGTGTCAACAGATATAATCTTACCAATCAAGGTATTACTCCATTCTTCAGTAGATTCAGCAATAGCTCTGGCAGAACCACTGATCTTCTCATTTACCTTGAGCAAATATCACGGATATTAACATTCTTCATTTGATTGGTGAAAAAAGAGATTTAGTTATTTGGGTTTGAGGCCATTGAATCAGAGATATTTTTTTACTCAAAATTGATAAAGTAAGGTGTACACAAAGTCTGAGTATTTATTTGCTTATAAGGATAAAAATGGATGTTGTAGATAATAGACACAAGACTTCTTACACTCCGTTTACACCATACTTAAGTCTATGCCAGAGGTTCAAGTCATGGTTCAGTCTCAGCACCAAATGGTTAGGGTCTTCAAAGTGTACGTTAGTAAATTAATGAAGTGTACGTTAGCTTTGGGTTTTCTGTTTTCACTCTCTGTATAAGAACAAGCTTTACCAAGCTTGATGAATGATTAATAATCTATAAAATTGTGTTGATGAAAGTTTAAGCTCTCTCATGTGTTCATAACCCAAAATTTATCTCTCTCTCTGCAATACTATCTTGTTCTTGATTTTCTTGTTTTTCATCTTCTATTATGGTATCAGAGCAACTAGGGCTTCAATTGAAGAATTAATCTCTGTTAATGATTCGAGAATTTAACCTAGTAATGGAGAATCCCACATCAAGTTCAATAACAAAAATCCCATTGAATCAGCTGATGAGTCTCATCACTCTAAAACTCAAAGAAGACAATTTCTTAACATGGAAGAACCTTCTGCTTCCAGTTATCAGAAAGTTCAAGATCATGCCATATTTGGATGGAACTCATCAATGTCCAAAAAGATTTACAAATGCAAGGAATCAGTCAAATAATATAGAGAATCCACTCTATCTTGATTGGATTGATGAAGATTCCACAATAACTATGTGGATCAATAGCACAATCTCAGACAGAGTAATTTCTTATTTTGCTGCACCAACAACTTCATCTCAACTCTGGAATAATATTGAAGAAAGATATGCAAGATCCTCATCAACACACTCAATTCAACTAAGAACAAAATTGCTAGGAATAAAACAAGGTAACAAATCCATTTCTACTATGATTGATGAGATAAAATTGTTGTCAGATAGCCTTGCTGCTGCAGGAGAGGTAATATCAGACCAAGAATTAGTTGTGATTACTCTATCTTCTCTAAATCCTGAGTATATACCATTTGCTACCTCCATGAGACATAGGTATCCTCCTATAACTGCAATTGAGTTACATAACAATCTCATAAGTGAGGAAATTATAATCAAACAAAGGAATGATGAACTTCTGAACCATACTTCAAATCAAATTTTCCAAGCAAATTTCAACTCAACAAGACTTCAATTCAGAGAAGAAAACTCAAGATTCAGACCTTTCTCACCATCCTACAACAGGGGTTCTTTCAATTCCTACAATAATCAATTCAGACCAAGTCACCACAATGGAAACAGGAGCAGGTTTCATACTTCAGGAAGAGGTTATGGTCAAAAACAACTCAACAGATATGCTGTAATCTGTCAAATATGCAATAGGTCTGGACACAGTGCCTTGGATTGTCACAACAGACTCAATCCTTCTTACACAAATGTTCACAATCAAGATGCAAGATCAGCAATGCTAGCTTCACAAGATGTATCAAATGATAATCCATGGTTTATGGACAGTGGTGCAACAACACATATAACATCTGAATGTTCTCAACTACAGACTTCAGTACCATATCAAGGCTCAGACAAAATCCAAGTGGCTAATGGAACAGGTATGCATATTACCCACTCAGGTTCTTCTGTTAAAATTACACCAACACATCTATTCAATTTAAGCAATATTCTTCTAGTACCTCAAGCAACACAAAATCTATTGTCAGTTCATCAGTTTACATCAGAGAATAATTGCTCAATAACTTTTACCTCAAATGGATTTTATGTCAAGGATCTTGCAACTGGGAGAATAATCTTACAAGGACCACATAGCAATGGGTTATGTCCAATACACTTCCTACATCAGTCACCAAATAAAGCCTACACAGTAGCAGCTTCAAGAATACCATCAATAATCTGGCACAGTAGATTAGCACATACTTCCTTTAAAAATATGCAATGTATTTCTAGAATTCTTGATTTACCTACAGTTGTTAGTAATCCAATAAACTATAAAGCTTGTGCTCTAGGAAGATCACACAAGTTATCATTTCCTGTGTCAGACAGTTTTAGTACAGAACCACTACAACTTCTTCACATTGATCTTTGGGGTCCTAGTCCTGTAACATCTTGGAAAGGTTACAAGTATTATGCAATAATAAAGGATGATTTCACAAAATATTGTTGGCTATTTCCATTATATGACAAGTCTGATTCAAGATAATATTCTTTAATTTTAGAGTTTTTATTGAAAAACAACAACAACATTGCATCAAAACCATAAGAACAGATGGAGAAGGTGAATTCATTCACAATCAGTTCATCAAATACCTTGCACACAATGGAATCAGACATGAGATGACATGCCCACATACCCCAGAACAAAATGGAGATGCTGAGTCTAAACACAGACACATTGTAGATGTTGGAAGAACTCTACTGATTCAATCTAGCTTAAGTGCAACCTTCTGGGTGGAAGCCTTTGCAACAGCTAACTACACCATCAACAGACTGCCAACAAAAGCTTTGAACTCAAGAATACCATATGAAGCATTACACAAAAAGCTACCAGACTATCACTATCTCAGAAGCTTTGGATCTCTGTGATATCCTTGGTTAAGGCCTTATGTAGCTAATAAACTAGAACCAAGAAGTACTGCTTTTGTTTTTGTTGGCTACATCTCATTTCAAAAAGGTTATAAATGTCTTGACACAAAGACTGGCAAAATATTTGTTTCAAGACATGTGCAATTCAAGGAAACTATTTTTCCCCTCAAAAATGGTGATAATTCAAGCTACATCAACACAGTTCTACCAATATCACCAGAATCAGACAATTCACCTGACAGCACCAGCTCTTCTGCACAAACTCAAGAAATGTGCACAGCATCATCTACAACAAACAACTCACCAGGAACTGATACTCAGAATATCATCTCAACAACTACTCAAAATGAACACAAGATGCAAACTAGAGCTAAATCTGGTATTCATAAGCCAAAAGTGTACTCCACCAAACACTCTTTTTCAACAGTCATCTCAAATCAGATACCACCAATCACACCAACATGCTATACTCAAGCAAGCAAATACCCAGCATGGAGACAAGCACTTGCAGATGAGTACAATGCTCTCCAGTCAGCAGAAACTTGGACAAAAGTGGCATATCATCCTTCAATGAATCTAGTAGGCTGTAAATGGGTATTCAGGCTTAAATATAATCCTGATGGCACTATATCAAGGTATAAAGCAAGACTTGTTGCTAAGGGATTTCATCAAAAGGAAGGCATAGATTATACAGAAACATTCAGTCTTGTAGCCAAGTCATGCACCATCAGAATTCTAATCACTCTTGCTGTCAACTTGGACTGGAATATTAATCAATTGGATGTAAGCAATGCTTTCTTACATGGTGACTTATCAGAGGACATCTACATGACTCAACCACCAGGGTTTGTTGATCAAGCTAATCCACATTATGTTTGCAAGTTAAACAAATCACTATATGGACTAAAACAGGCTCCAGGAGCATGGTATGCTAAGCTAGCAAAGGTACTTCTCTCCTTTGGATTTATTTCATCAACCTCTGATAACTCACTCTTCATACAAAAACTAGAATCAACAGTCACTTACATACTAGTATATGTAGATGACATACTCATTACAGGAAATTCACAGTTGCACTGCAATGAGTTAATTGGCAAGTTACAACTTAGCTTTCCAGTTAAAAATATGGGTAGCTTACACTATTTCTTATGACTTGAAGTCAGAAGAAATGCCCAATCTATATGTCTCTCTCAAACTAAGTATGCTCTAGATCTTTTGGAGAAACACAACATGTCTGGAGCAAAACAATGTGCTTCTCCAATTCCACCAAACCAACAAGTGCACAGTGAGCAAACAAAGCTTCTTTCTGATCCTACCCTCTATAGATCTTTAGTTAGTGCACTACAATACCTGACTTGGACAAGACCAGAAATCTCTTTTGCAGTGAATAAGGTATGTCAATTCATGCATGCCCCAACAACAGAAAATATGACAGCAGCAAAAAGAATCTTAAGATATGTAAAGGGAACAGTTGAGTATGGCTTACACTTTACTAAAGGCAAACATACCTTAAAAGGTTATAGTGATGCAGATTGGGCAGGAGACTTTGCTACAAGAAGAAGTACTGGTGGTTATGGAGTATTCTTAGGAAACAACTTGATATCCTGGTCAAGCAAAAGACAACCAACAGTAGCTAGATCTTCCACTGAAGCTGAGTTCAGAAGTCTAGCCAACACTGCAGCTGAGGTAATCTGGGTAAGTAAAATTCTGAATGAAATGCACTTTCCACTGGAAACAAAACCAACTTTGTTGTGTGATAATATAAGTGCAATTTCTTACTCTTCCAATCCTGTGTTTCACACAAGAATGAAACACTTATCAATTGACTACAACTTTGTAAGGGAATTGGTCAAGTCCAATGAGCTGTGCATATCATACATCTCAACTGTTGATCAATCAGCTGATGTTTTTACAAAAGGGTTCAGTGGTCCAAGATTCCAGTTTCTCAGAAACAAACTCTGTGTGCTCCCTGCATCCACAACAGAGTTTGAGGGGGGCTAATAGACACAAGACTTCTTACACTCCGTTTACACCATACTTAAGTCTATGCCAGAGGTTCAAGTCATGGTTCAATCTCAGCACCAAATGGTTAGGGTCTTCAAAGTGTACGTTAGCAAATTAATGAAGTGTACGTTAGCTTCGGGTTTTCTGTTTTCACTCTCTGTATAAGAACAAGCTTTACCAAGCTTGATGAATGATTAATAATCTGTAAAATTGTGTTGATGAAAGTTTAAGCTCTCTCATGTGTTCATAACCCAAAATTTATCTCTCTCTCTGCAATATTATCTTGTTCTTGATTTTCTTGTTTTTCATCTTCTATTAGTAGAAACTATAATTAGGTTCCCATAAAATATATTTCTCCTTATAAAAATAAAAACATATATATATAATATATTGAAAAGAATATTCGGCTTTGAGAAAGGGTTTGATCAAAAGGAGAGATTTCATCTTAGAATAGGTACTTTTAAATTTTCGGGGGAAAAGTAGAAAACTTTTGAATTTTAAAATTTTAAAAACTTGTGTTGTGGGTTCTAAGTCGGAAGAACCGAGGCTTCATGACAATCATAATTAATATCATTTGAATCATAAACATGATAGAAAAAATAATACCGAGACATATTGTTTGGATACATATATGAAGTGACGGATTGCAAAACTGCTACAAGAGATTTTGACAATATTTTCTTTGATTGTAAGAACACTGTTATCAGAAGAAGCATATTTAACACAAAGGTCCAACACTGGATGTCTTCCATAATAGTGGACCAAGAGGATCTGCAAAGAAAAATTTAAGTGAACATTACTTCGGAAAAACTAATAATAAGATAAAAGATAAAAAAAAACTAAAGATTCCTAAAGCATAAAAAAAATCAGATCACTTAAGAAATAAATCAAAACATTCAAACATGGTGGTGGTAATCAAAATAAAATTGTATTTTTCTTGGCTCCAGGATCTAAGATTATATTTCATCTTTCGTTTTTATTTTTATTGTTACAATCAAACCAACCATCCTTTTGGAAACTATTGCATATCTAGTTATATTAGAGTTTTTTTGATTTAGTTAAGGATTCTCTTATATATATATATATCTCGTATTTTGATTAATCATGGCCCATTTGACTTTGGTCAGTAAAAATTGACTATAATTTTAAGTTGGACATTTTTTCAAAAACTTGGTTAGTGAAACAATGAGTTGAGATATTGGCGTATCAGTGACCAATTTAAAAAACATTTTAAATTAAATATTTTTTTCTTTCGTTTCTTTCAAATAAATTAATTTGAGTAATTTAACCTTAAAACTCTAGTTGTTTATTAGATACGCTACCAAGCTCAAAACCCCCCAAATAAAGATAATTTTATCATTAGGGTTTTGGTTTTAAAATCTTAAAATTCTAATTTAAACTTACCTTGAGAGATCTTGTGAAGGTACATTAATCTTTTTTTAATTCCTCTCATGGTGTCTTGATTAATCTTAAAGATAATTTAGCTGAATGATTTATTCAAAAAGTTCTAAGATAAAATTCTACGGTTGGAGGAAGAAGAAAGGGGGAAAGTTAAATACAATAGTTTTAAAATAGTTGGAATTAGACAAATCAATTCAATTAAATACTGAAATCAGTTATCTCTCAACTCAACTCGCATAACTAGTTATAAATATCCTAAAATTCAGTTAATATAATTTGGATTATGGTTAATGAATTGATTATTTTTTAGGTTACTAAAATCTGGACTATATTTAAGAAAAACCTTGGTTAATGTTAAGTACAATGAAATACGCAAACGGAAAACTTTGCCATTCTTTTCCACTGTAGGACGGGCTAATGGACAAGTAGAATGTATAAATGTTCCTTTATGAAGATTCGCCTACTGCTTCCAAGCAATAGTCGCTCGACACTGTGCTATTGTCGAGCAGCAATGTGGTCATAGTTTTGCTTCTCGGCCACAGCTTAGCCTGGAGTAACTCTAATTTAAATTCTTATACATATTCACACTCTAATATCAATTTAAATCATATATTCACGACACCTTTAGATTCACACGAATTCTTTAATTTCAAACAAATTTCTTGTAATTTCCATTACACTTTTCTTTTCAAAATGTTCTCTGGAAAAAAAGGCATCTCCATCATCTCTAGGTTCAACCCAAAATTCGTGGTCCTAAGTTCAGTACGGAAGAAAATGCTTCTGCTTTTAAAGATTATGTATTCCATACACTGGATCCTGTTAATGGTGCATATCAATAACATCAAGCACCTTAGCATACAGGAAACCGACAACCCCAAAACACGTGATTATGTTGGCTTGTCGATCACTCTAATGCAATTGGCATAGAAATAACGCACAAGTGGCTATAGTTATACGAATCAAACGACGCAAAAAGAGCGGTGACATTGAGCTTGATACGGTAAGAAAAGAAAAAAAATATATATTTGTAAACTTGTTATAATCATTAAAATAATTTATTTGCATATTACAACAACGAAGAATTCAAAAAGAATGACAAAGAACAATAGATAAAAAATTTCAATATAAAAGTTGTTTCCACACCCTTAATATATTGAATGGATACAACCCTAATTTGTTGAATGACTTTGCTCCACCAACACAATCACCGTACTGAGTTACACCTATTTCTCAAGCTCCACCAACAGCTTCATCATAAGAAGCAAACCCATCACCCAGGTGCATGATACTGGAATACATACAAATCTCTCACCACATTCAAATTCCAAGTTGATCAATGTCATGTTAATTCCAAAAAAATATAACGGTCAAGGTAAAATAAATAAAATAAAAGCTAAAGCAAGAAGAAAGGAAGCATAATCTGGATTATCTAGTACAGTTAATGACTTTAATATAAAAATTAAGAACATATTATAGAAGGAGAAGTTAGAAGAAAAAAAACACGAAACAATTAAAATACTCACTTGAAAAATCTGCACATGCAAATGAAAATCAGTCATGTTTAAAGAAGATTTGCACAAAAAAGAAATAAAATGAAAATGAAACGACCCGTGCACAAAAAATGAAAACAAGACTAACACGGAAAGTAAAGTTTTAATTACCACCTTTCCTGAACAGAGAGACCAAAAGCAATATAAATTAATGGGCGCTAAGGGAAAAGCCACATATAGGATATTAAGAAACAACAATCCTCAATGAGTTTTTCCTCCACTCTCCTGCTTTTGAGTTTGTTTTTTTTTAAATGGTAAAATATGGATATCATTATCAATATTCCTATCTAAAGGCTTAAATGAAAAGTGTAAGGCGTTAGGCCCAAATTTATTCGTTATTAAGAATCTAGAATGTGTCTAACTTAACTAATGTATTCTGAGTAACACCCAATCACGGGGTTGTCCTCGTGATCCCTAGCTATAAATAAGGACCTCTAACTTCCAGGCTAAAGGCCGAACCTTAATATGTAAGATCTTTCTTCAATTTTTTGTCTCTTCTTAATATTTAACTTATATTTTGTCGTGCTTGTATGTGTTTTTTGTCTCTTCTTAATATTTAACTTATATTTTATCGTGCTTGTATGTGTTTCCTAACTAATAGAAACTATCCAGGGAATAATATGCTTGCAGATATTAAGCACAATAAAAATTTGGGGTGGAGGAGATGGATTTTAAGATGAAGAGTATAAAAAAGCGGATAATAAAGTAAGTTATTTTCAAACAAAGAGAAAAAAAGATCAAGGAATCCTTCATCGTTGTTAATTATTAACTAAATTAGCATACATTATATTTCTTATTATGTTTGTGTGTGTTATCTATTTGAATCATGTTGTTACTGACCATAAAATAAAAACAGATTTTGCTATCCTCGAAATTTCTCATTTCATCAACTAGGTTAGGTTCTCTATTGAATTCAAAATAAACCACAAAGAATGGTCTCTCAAGGTGTAACCTAGTCAAGTGTTTTACACTTTCTAAATTAGGTTAATCCTAATATCATATACATAAGTTTTGAAATAGAAAATGGGGTATCAACGGATATAGAAGAGAGTAACTAAGATTAATACATTGAAGTTGATTTTACAACAAAAAAAACAAAATTCATATGCGGAAAAATAAAAACGCACACACACAAAATTTTGTTAACGAGGAAAACTATCAGGACATTAATGCAATCACATATTTAAAACTATAGTTTAACTTTATAAGATTATTAGTCCACGCATGCACTTTTCGAAGAAATAAATGAAGATAGTGAGGAAGTATAATCGTTGTGAGGTGGTTGTCGCCTAAGATTTACTCTTTAATAAAACCTTTATAAAATAATCGATGATATTTAAAGATCGCTATAAAATAATATATTTTGTCAGTCCTAGTCGGTAACAACTTAACTTGCTAAGTTTTTTTTTCTTTTTTTTTTTTTTTGAAATATTACAACTTGCTAAGTTAATAATTCATTAAATTTATAAATTAATAAAAATTTAAAACTTTCTATAAGTCCCGTGTGATATATAAACTAGATTACTGCACGAGGTAGGTGACAACCGATGATTGGACCCATTGTAACTATTTTTCAATTTCTTCAAATTCATTGGTCATCTAGAGCTATTTAGTTAAGTTTGATAAATTGTAATTGAAAGATTTTGGCTTCAATTTGAAAAAAGAGTTAGATATGAAAGAATTAAAAAATTCATTAATTGAAATAGTTGTAAAAAGCTTTTTGCAACACTCAGGATTTTTGTGACTATTTTAAACTCTTTTTGTTCCTAATATCTTACAATCCAAATCAAGTTTGAGCGAAATTTGGAGCTAAAACGTAGGTTAAGTATTTAATTTTATTATTTTCGTTCCAATTTGAAGAAATATGATTTAGATTTTGAAATATTAGAAGAAAAACGAGATTGAAATAGTCGCAAAAAGTATTATATCTCCACATAGAAGGACTCCCTTTGGTCGTCCAATTAATAACTCTAATAAAAATAAAATTATCTATAACATTTATAATAATTTGGTAAAGAATGACTCAATTTTGACCAAGCTTTCTTGAAATTGATATCATTTTGAAATTTTCTTAACATTAGAAGAATTTTTGATGTTGTAGTTTCATGATGTCGTAAAAAATTATTCAATATCTTCGCAGCTTTGATAACTTGTTTACGTGAAGGTGGAGCTTACATCTTCGACTTCAACATCATCACTATCCTCATTTTTCTGAAACTCTCAATTATTTTTTCGTCAATTACTAATTAATTTATGTATTATATAATATCGTTATATTGATAAATTATATCGGTCCATATGTTATTATTATTTCTGTTATAGAAAGAAGATTCATTTGTCTGTTTACAAGACAAACAATGGTCGAGATTGTCAAAAAAGTAAGGTCGGTCAAGAATCACCGCATTTTCATAAGACAAATAACGGCCAAGATTACCGAATTTAAATCAGTTAAGTTAGCCCAATTTAACCTAACTTAATTAATTGTTGATTTCCTAGTTATAACAACTCTCTAATATAACCATGCTACCCTAAAACTAAATTATTGAGTTCATAATCTAAACAATTTCCTAATCCGACCCTATTTTTTAATTTAATTATTAATTTTCTAATTTGAATATATTTTTCAATTTAACTATATTTTCCAATGATAACAATTTTCTAACACTAATCCCAACTGATATATCAAGATCGTAGGCCTCAGCCAACCGTAAAAGTTGCCTATCCATAAAAATATTAAACCCCAACCTAGGCCGGGGTGATACCTGGCAAAAGATTTATAATATAAAAAGTATCCATATAATCAAATTGTAAGAGCATCGTCAGTAGTACATACGGGCAAAAAAAATCTAATATGCTAAACTATTTTTGGTTTTAGTTTTGAATTTTCACTAAAGCCACCATGATAGAAAAATTAAATATAGTAGAACGAATTATAATTGTATTTACGTTTTAGGGGTAGTTTGAAGTTCCCCCAGTGAGGAAGCGTTTTTAGTTGACGCTTAATAGGAGATGAATATTTAATTCCTTTTGGTGAAACACTGCATGAAAGTGCGCCTCATGGGAAACAAACTTTAAAACTACGCTTAAAAATTATCTAAGCGGGTTTTATACCCAAATCTCATGGGACATCGATATATTTTGTTTTTTTGTATTTATATTTTGTATAAATATAATTTTGGTGGAGGAAACAATAGAAAGGGTTTTATTACAGAAATTGACTGAATCTGGGGAAGTTGCTTCTTCAATTGGGTTTTCGGTTGAATTTGTTCATGGGGTGGTTATGCAGACTTGTGGTTTGTGCAGAGAGGAAGAGAAATTGATTGGATTTGCAGGAGTTGTTCTTCAATTGAGTTTTTGGTTGAATATGTTCATGGCTTTATGCGGGGTTGTGTTATTTGTGGAGGCGGAAGAAGATAAAAATCCGTCCATTGAATGTTGTGTTATTCTTCAACAGAGTATTTGCATATTCATTAATGGGGTGGAGGCGGATAAAGAAGAGTACAGATTTAGGTCAACGGGATATTTGATCATGACCATAGGATTAAAGTTTTTAGTAAAACCGTTAGAACTGAGGCCCACTTCAGAGTACAACTGTGAACCCATATTTATTTTATTATAAAATTAATTAATTCAGGTTAGTAACGATTAACTACAGTCAATGTCAATTTCAGGTACCAATCACTAAGCTGGATAAATATTAGATCAAATACTAATATTTATCAAAATGTAAGTACTAAAAACCAATAAACCCTATATTTTATATCCAAACTTGAAATATGCATTATCAGAAAATTATCTCTTTTAGTTGTTTAAGTTATACCTGATCAAACATAGATATAAAACATGTTTCAGATAGTCATTGTTAATTCTGAGTCTGATGCCAAACGTGATTTTAATATACACCTAACCCAATTTGGCATACTGGGAATTTTCCAAATTTGCATCCTCCCATTCTACATCAACGTTAATAGAATATTTAATATTGAACTCATATTTATTCGTTAAATATTAAGTTCTCTATTCCACATGATAAATTTTTATTTTTACAAAAAGAAAAATTGATCATTTTTTATTTGAAGAAAACAATTTGATTTCAATAATACAGTAAACATGGATATATCATGCTCAAGTACATCAAAGATGAAAACAATGATAAAATACATATATATCTTGTTTTACAGATGAAACTGATATTTGAAAAATGGCATATGAAATAATACTCTGCCATTTGAATTCTTCTACTTCATTAAGATTAATATGTCCCAGAGGAGAGTAATTTGTACAATACGTTTTTTTTTAAGCATGATTGCGCAATACATTCCTATAACGATCACCTCTATTAGCCAGGATCTGCACATACATGTAGAACCACGGCAACATATGGTAAATTGTCACCGATGATATTGTTGAGATGGATGTGCCTTCCAAATAAAACACCATTACTACTATGATAAATATCTAATTGGCATACAAAATCCATCAGAGATGAAATCAATTGAAATTATACATAAACCCTAAAAATCGTTCAAAAGGGATAGTTTTATTTAGTTATTATAACAAAATCGTTCAGAAAGATCTAAAGATTTCAGAACACGTCAGATAAATTTAAAATACAATTGAGGAGAATCGGAAGATTTGGAATCAGATCGATAAAAAGAAAAAATAATTATAGGAAATAGATGGAAGAATGGAGAGCGGTCACTTTAAACAAAGATTTTATGATGATTTTTTTTTATTACAATATTTTGTATTACGAGAATAATGAAAAGTTATCTTCTCTATTTTGATGGATACTAGAAAATGAAACAAAGATTTTATGATGATTTTTTCTATATCACGAGAATAACGAAAAGTTATCTTCTCTATTTGGATGGATACTAGAAAATTATCTAGTGCTAAATTAGATTCTGTTTTACATGCACTCTTTCCATTTTGGAGAAAAAACAAATTTAGTCAACAATGTTTGAGTAATGGAGCTCAATTACATCGATACCTTTAAGGTTAACTCACTTTGTAATATGTCTAGCATGTGAGTAGAAGTTCATTCAAATAACTTTTCAAACAAAGATTATGAAAATCAAAATTTATCGACGATTAGGATTATAAGGTATCGTCTGGTTTGGTTGTTCAACCAATAACCGAGCCGACCTAGTACAACCGATAACCAAACCAATCAATTACCATATTTTTCAACTATCATGACCGTTAGATAGATCGATTCATGTGCGCATAATTAGTAAAATGATTAAATAAATTATATATTTATATTCATATTGTCATATAATTTGAGATATATCAATTCATGTGCGCATAATTAGTAAAATGATTAAATAAATTATATATTTATATTCATATTGTCATACAATTTGAGATACAGAGTATCTTTTTCTTTTATCATTTACATAAGTTTTTCATATAGGGGTTAAAATAGGGACACTAGGTATGAATTTCAAAAACCCCTTATCCATTATATTTTTATAATGGTTAAACTACCCATGTTTAGTTAATATTAGTAAAACTACTTAGCTAATAGATTAGGCTAATAATAATTAAACTAAAATAATCTTATACTTAATCAAATCAAATCAAGTTTTTCTTCTTTTTGGTTTGGTGGGAAGAAAAAGTAGAAGAAATGAAAGAGAATTTTTTGTAGTTTTTTTTAAACTCTAGATTTTGATTCACTCAACCAGAGTAGTCAGGTATACCTCTAACTTAAACTCTTGGTCTTTTTATGGCTCAAATTTGATGAAATTACATAAAAAAGTATGATTCTTTTTGTGATTCAGGGAACATTATGGTTGGGTTTTCTTGTCGAACCAAACCGTAGACAACATTTACGGTTATATGTTCATCCTAACCAAATTGTAACTGTACTTTCATGGCGGAAAACCAAATCGTAACAGTTTTACGGTTGGGTTTTCAGCATCGTACCCAACCATAACTAACAATTACGGTTAGGTGTTCATCCTAATTTAACTGTAACCGTATTTTCATGGCGGAACAATCAATTGTAACAGTTTTACGGTTGGGTTTTAGCATAGGACCCAACCGTAACGTATTATGTGCATGGGTATTTGTTGCAGCGTTACGGTTAGGTTCGATTTTTGATTCCCAACCGTAATTAACGGTTAGGTAGGCTAAACTCAACCGTAATCTTTCTACGGTTGGGTACGATGCTCATATTCTGACCGTAAATGTATATATCTAATGTTTTGTTGCCTAATGCTTTTTTCATTAAAAGCAATTGGTGGACACCTAGCCGTAAGTAAACCTGAATTGAGTTTTTTCATCTATTTATACCTTGAATCACTTAACAATAAAAAAGAAACTACAATCCATTCATTCAAGTTATATTAAGAAATTCATATTCATAAAAAGAACTAATAAAAACAAAGGCATTGTTCAAATCCATAATCAACCACACTACAACAAAGTAAGTCTTAAGATACCAACAGATAAAAACAGTAACGTTCAAGAACTCCATAAGTTATTCATCCACTACGAAAACATTCTCTTGGACATCCTCGTCAGATTTAGATATCTCTTTAGTTATATCTTTAAGCCCTTGTAGAAGTGTTCTTTGTTTTTTAACACTCAAAAACTCCCCAACGGCAATGGAACGGCTCAAATCCTTGACCAACCCCTTTGATCGATTCCTAAAAATATTACAAACAAGCAAATGTTGGGAAAAAATTAGTTTCACATTTAAATCTACGGCTAGGTCAAGCTATACGACCCAACCGTAAATAGGATTACGGTTGGGAATGTTAAGATTTCCCAACAGTAAAAATGGCATAAATACCAAGGTTGGATCAACATAGGGATCCATTTACGATTGGGAGTTCTTCTTTCTCAATACAAGTTAAATAATTTCTAAACAGTTCAACACAAACAATCAATCAAAAATTTAAAAATTCAGAATTCTTTACGGTTAGGTTACACATATCGAACCCAACCGTAAAGAATCAACAAAAAGAAGTTCAACTATACAGGAGAATTTACGGTTGGGAATTGACAATCCGACCCAACCGTAAATAATCATCGAGAAAAAAATTGAACTAACCAGGAGAATTTACGGTTGGGAATTGACAATCGAAACCAACCGTAAATAATCTTCAAAACAAAAATTTGAACTATCCAGGATAATTTACGGTTGGCAATTAGAATCGAACCCAACGGTTGGGTATTTAAATAACCTGGACGTAAAATTTAAAAGAAACCAGTGGTTGGGTTCCCAACCGTAAATTCTTGAGAACATATATTTACGGTTGGGATTTCAATCGAACCCAACCGTAAATGTTTCTGGAAACCTAATTTTTGGACTTGAATTCAATCGTTCTAAAACATTACAATCATAAAATGGAGAAAAATAGCATGGGTTCTTGTAGTTACATACCTTATATACACCATTGGTTGTGGTTGGGGAGTTTGATCGCCTTTAACACCGATTTCTTCTTCAATTTCTTGATGAATTGGGTTTTCTTCATTTGATTGTTTAGGATTCAAATCACTGCTACCTTCTATACCTTTAGTAGAGTTTGGCATCTTGATGAGTTAGGTTTTCTTCGTTTGATCGGCGATTATAAATTTTTGAATCGACGATTAATCGAAGACGATGAATTTTAATGGAGAAGGAAGGTGAAATGGAGAAGGAATAGAAACCGATTAATGGAGAAGAATGTCTACGGTTAGGTTTTAATGAATTGAAGAAGGCAAATTAGACTTTTTATGAAGACAAGGGTAATATGGACATTTACTATTGGTATAGGATATCCCATATCCAAAATTTGGGTTAGCCTTCAACCATGGGAGAGTTCTTTTTTTATTATAATATTTTTCTTTAAAAACTCATATTCTGTATTAGTTGTAGTTTAAGAGAAAATTTTAAAAACAGTGGTTCTTAATTAACATTAAAAAATAGTATACCTCCCATCTAAATACCATGGGACCCTAAATAAGCTCCGCCTCTCAAAAATGAGTATTTTGGTGTTTGCACAGATCTTAATGAAATAAGGAGATAATATTTTTTAAGTGTTCTTTCTAAATATATTCTTATGGATAACAAAATAGTAAGATTTAGGAATGATGTATTTCTTAAACTATGCCACAGAAATTTGTAGATTTTATATCATTGACAAGCATTTTAAAACAACTATGCAACGAGTATAAACATGACTATCAAATTATTATTATTTTTTCTAAGTAAATTTTTTTTATGAAAACCATAAAAAAAATATTACAAAGATTACATGATAGTCAACAAGAAAAGAGAGCCAAGGTGACCCCCCAAAACTCAAAGACTACCTACTTAAAACGATAATAAGCTTTTCCCGACCATTCAACAGAATGGATAAATTTCGGCCTTATATAAAACTTTTTATAATCTCTTCTGGTAGCAAACATGCTCGCTTAGTTAGGGTGTCAGCTGAAAAGTTGGCTTCTCTAAAAATATGCCCGTAAGAAATAGCTATAAAACTGGCATAAGCTAGTACCCAACGTTGATTAACTATCCAGGCAAATTTCCAGTAGAAAAACTTGGACCACGCTCGTAAAATCTGAACGTACTCGAACTCTTGTAAATCTCCAACTCCTGACCCATTCAAGCTCACTGACTACCTTTAATACCTCAGCCATGTAATTAGTCTGGATACTTTGGCCAACACTTAAAGTCCCCAACACAACACAATGTCCATCTCTTGCTAAAACTCCAGCACTAACATCATCCAGATTGTCCCTTGCCGCGCCATCACGACAAAGTAGTAATTTATTATTAGTTGTAGTTGACCAGATGCATTCCACAGGACTATCAAATTATATATATTTCTTAAACTACGATTTAGTAACAATAATCAATCAAAAGACTAATTTTAGAAATGTGGTTTTGTTTAATGTTAGGTATCAATTCTTTTAGCATAAATTTTTAATTTTTTAATAAGTTTTTTCCTCGTTGATTCTTGTTTATCAAATGGCAGATGACGAAAGGTTTTCAACACAAGCAAAGCAGAAGAGTTCGATTCTAAAATCAAGTAGGTTTATATTAATATGCGATTAATGTGGAAAATCGCTTAGTTAAGATAATTGTTAGGGGGAAATCCACTTTTACTAGAGGTAAAACCAATATTAGGGTGGATTTAAAAAATAGTTTTCCCCCTATCAATAATTATTTTTAATTTTGATTTTCCATATCACCCTTACACCAACTAAAATAAGTTTTCACCCGAGTCGCTATTTTATTGCGCTGGTATTATTTGGTCAGCAGTAGCAAGCTTCCCATTTAGAAGGCTCTATCTTATAGATCAAGACCACCATTATCACGTGAGCATTTCTTCATATTTTTATATTTATTACACATGAAACAGACTCCGACAGCGTGTATGTTTCCGCTCAAGCAACAATTGCAACAAAACCGTTCCCTTTCTAGCAATTCCTGTCACACATGCCAAAATCGCATTAAATATGGGAAACCTAATGACACAAAAGCATATAAAGACTATAATACTAAGGTCAAACAAGAAAACATAATAATGTTGACAACCAACATAATATTCCTTTTCGCAATGGGAAAAATGAACAAAGCAATTGAGTGAGACATTTAAGTATATAAAATTTTCTTGAACGGGTTAAACTTCAAAACTTTTACAAAATTGATAAAAAGAGATGAATGTCAATGTACTTAATTACAAATTAGGATAAAACTGATATAAAAGATCAAAATAAAAAATAATTATTAATATGGGAAAGTTTTTTCTAGAATCCACCCGTAAACAGGCTTTCCTTCTTATAAAAATTGCTTTCCACCTGATAATTATCTTAGTTAATCCTTTATGTCTAAAAAAAATTAGATTTTATTTCCACCCAACTTATTTTCTATACGCATCCATTTTTTCCCTCCATTAGCAATAATTATTAATTTTAGGACAAAAATTTAAAACGGAAAGACTCATTTTTGAGGGACGGTACAGAGGATAGTCACGTTCACCCTCAAAGGTTCAGAGCAAGCATGGTGCGTTTCTCTTGGATTTTATCTCTACGACCTAGTCAAAACCAAAAATTATGGTAGAATTTTTTTGCCCATTTCTAATAATAAGCAAAGCCATGGCCATGGCTTAGCTCGGGAAACTGAGTTTCCGCCCAATCATATTATGGTTTTGATTTTTTTTCTTTTTGTTTTTTTTTAAAGCATGTGGTTTTAAGTTAGTTTGATGTTGAAAGAAAATACATTGTGGTGGAAACTTAGTTTCTGTCTCCAGTTAACCAAGGACCATAGTGGTTGTGTTTTTTGCTCCCTTTGGCTTAGCTACATTAGGTGTTTTCAGCCAAAAAAAACGTGCACCATAGTGCTTGCTCTCAGACCTTCTCATTCTCAAAGGTTCACTGCAAATCTTGGCAACAAGAAACCATTCAATTTTGATATTCAAGAAGTGGCATGCTGCATGCATGGCCAAGTATAATGCTTCTTCACCCAGTTCATCGAATTATTATATTTCTTTTCACATTATATGAATTCTAGCTTAAACAGAGATATTGGACAAGCAAATAAAATTGCAATGACTCAAACGATGGTACTAAGACCCGTTGCTTTAGTGCCTTTTTATGATCTGTTCATCGAAGCTTGAATTTCTTCCAGAGTCCGGCCTTTTGTTTCTGGTACCATCTTCGCAATAAAGACAATTGCTAATAGATTAACTGCTGCGTAGAGTAGAAATATACCTGTAATTACATTACGAAGTGAGTAGTAAGTCGGATTTTTCTTATTCAAAATCAGTCTGAGCATTATAACATAATGCACTGATATTTTCAAAGATACTGAATTCACTGATCAAGGCTTGACTAGATTTTCTTAAATGATCAATAAGCTAGTTTTTACTTACCATAAGAACTCCAGCTCATGAGGAAGTTGAATGTAAATGAAACCACCCATGACCCGAACCAATTCACCAATGTAACCAAACTTCCTGCTGTTCCCTTTATATTAAGTGGGAATACCTGAAAAGAAAGACCCGATCTTCAGTTGAGATTCTGAAATATCGGCACATAAAAGAAGCTTACAAATACAAATACCTCAGACATTATAACCCAAGGAACTGCACCCATGCCCATGGAGAATGAACCTACATAAGTCTGATCAAAATGCAACATAAGCTATGAACATCAGATGCGAAAGGAACCACAGATTTCATGTTTACGAAGACAATGATTAATTTCTTGCTAACCAGAATGCAGTGAGAGCCAGTGTGGGTATTGCTTCAAGGAACATTTCATGGGCCTGTAAACAGAAGATTGTTTTATAAAAATTCAGTTTAATAGAAAGTTATGTAGGTCATTACAGGATTGGAACACTACCTGCATGTAGAACGAAGTTGCAAGTAAAAGGCAACCTACGAGCAATCCTGATGCAGACACCTGACATTGGGAATCAATTTGGTATGTTCACTAGGACAGGGTTATACTGTGCAAGTTTTGGTTCTTCGAGCCCAAGAAGGACTCAATATATAGTTGATACTTACAAATAGAAGAGGTCTTCTTCCAGCTTTATCCATTAATAAAGCTCCTAATCCGGTTATCGGAACCTACAAAATATCATTTACTAAAACTTTAGAGTGAAAATAAAATTTTGGGTTCCAGAATTCACACTGCGAGTTGGAACCTACCTGAATACAGGCGTAGATAACTGTACCCAATGCAGATGGGAATCCTGAAGTAAACATGAAAAAAGATTGTTGTTAATAATATTTAACAGAAACAGGAAATGAATGTGCATATAGAAGTAGAAAGACTTTACCTGCAGACTCAAATATGTGGCTTACATAAAAACAGATTCCATTGATTCCCCCAAATTGTTGAAACACCATTAATCCAACACCAACCTGATTACCATAGTTGTTACATAGCTGATACCACACGTGGTACTAATTTATTACAGACGAATGGGCAAAAACTAAGAGGCTTACAATGAGAGAAAGCAAGTATCTCCTCTGAAACAAATCAAGTATCTGGGCTTTTGGTAGGTGTTCAAGAGTTTGCAGGAAGTCCTGTCATGGAAAACTTCACATATTCAGTTCTCATCACATCGACCAGCTTAGTTTAGGTACTTAAAATGAGAAATAAGTTTAAGTGACCTGAATATCTGACGTTTCCTGAGAAATGTCGGCATCTTTACCACGAAGTTTTCGTAATGACAATTCAAACTCCTTCTGTTGCCCAGCCTTTGCCTGCAATGAAAGACATAAAGTTTTGCTACAAGTTAATATCATCTCTTCCGAGTTTTCGTGTATCAACAGAATAATATGTATTTAAGTTATGTACCAGCCATCTAGGAGACTCTGGGATGACCAAAAGGCCAAAAAGTAGAACACAGCATGGGAGAACTCCTGAAATACCCGTTATGAATCAATTTTCTACTGCTTATTAGAATATGCTTAATGTTAATAAGGAAAATTACCAATTAGTGCTAGTGTTCTCCATGATACAAGTGTTCCTATAATGAAGG
The DNA here is from genome assembly GCA_023531435.1 of Papaver californicum. Classification (NCBI taxonomy): domain Eukaryota; kingdom Viridiplantae; phylum Streptophyta; class Magnoliopsida; order Ranunculales; family Papaveraceae; genus Papaver; species Papaver californicum. Next base: position 3,352,754 of record JAJJMC010006817.1, read on the forward strand.
TAAAGGATACTCCAGTAACAATCATGAGCTACAGAACAAGTAGAGAAATTCAGTGATCTAAACTTGATACTAAGTTAGAAACCAATTTCTGTTAAAATTTATAATTAAAAAGATGAAACACGGTCTTTTTCTGTATCTGATACCTGATTCAAAGTAGCAAGGCCTCCTCTAAGATGCTTAGGTGCGATTTCAGCTATGAAAATGGGTACCTGCTCATATATCAGAAGTTTTTTCAATAATGTTCTAAATACAATAGATGACAATGTACAGCGACAGAGATGCCAAGGGAAGCAAAAGAAAAATGTACCACGTAAGAGAGGACTCCCATGCCATATCCTGTGCACAGTCTTCCAATGTCAAGTGACACAGCTCCCTATTGTGAAGAATAACCAACAGAAGGGATCAGATGTTTACTGCTTACCTCTAAGCTTCTTACATATAAACTCTGACAAGTTATAATTTGTGGGACTTGAGATGATATATAAAACTTAGCGAAGTAGACCGCAAGCCATACAAAGCAAAAAATAGATGACATCCTCATCGCCTGTTGAATTCAAATGACAGGTTTAGAGACGACAGTGAGGAAAGGGCGGGGAAGCCCATTAAGTGAAAATGCCAAAACCCTTTGTATCCCAAAATGTAACTTCCATTTAGGAACTTACCCCTTTTCTGCCAATGTAATCAGATACTTTACCACTTGTTATTGCACCCACCATGGCACCGATATTTCCTATCGATCCAAAGACTGAATACTGTGATAGAAAAGTAAGAAATGCTCTTCCTAAAAATTGTTGTGATTGACATGTAGAAATTAATAAAAGAACTCTGTTATTTAGACTCCAAATAGCACCGCATATGGAACATAAGCAAATCTGAGGGTGTCGGTCTTAAACACGAGGGTGCGAATGGGATAGGATTTAGTATGTGCAGTTTGTGATCCTATTGCAGTCCATATAAAAAAATTTATTACATCTTACAAGGTAAAACAACGCCATTAGGTAGTGCACACCTCGGATAACGATAAACCAAGATCACTTGTGATTCCAGACTGAGCAGGCGCAGAAAAACCCACCTACAAAACCAAAAGCTCCTGGTTATGAGAAAACTTGGAATTAAAATTGGAAAAGGAGAAATGCAGACACTGGTTCAGGCAAAATTTTGATCTCAATTATGTGATTTGCAGTAATTAGGCCTTGAATCTGATACCATTACTCATCGAAAATACGATAATTCATGTCGCGGTATTATTACTTACGCATGATCCGAATTCGAAAGACCCACAAACTGCAACGAATGTGCTAAGGAAAACCATAAACATAGACCCTCCTCCGTTACCATTTCCTTCCAATTGATGAGATTCTTCATGAATTGAAACCTTCCTTTGCCTGATAAGTGGCTCGGTTATAGACTCACGCTGTCCATTGTTACTATTCTCCACTTCTTGAGTAATAGTCATTTTTCCTATCTATCTTCGTCCAAGCTCAGAAACTTTTCTTTCTTTATTTTTCTATAGGAAGAGAGAAATTTTTATTATTAGATCCGAAAAGAATGTATAGATTCTAGAACATCTAGGTGAGAAAGAGACAGATATAGTATTGATTATTCTGAAACAAAAGAAAGTACATGTAATGCCTTATATAGGCTGTTGTACTTGTAAGAGACAAAAGGACAGTTAGTAAGTGCGACCGTGCGAGAGGTGACAATGTAACAGAATTGTGTTACTTACAGTTGTCAGTTACAGCGGTAAAAAACCAAAAGAAAAATTAACATTTACTCTTACACCTAGCGTACACTCTAACACACACTAAGAGAGTTGGAGCTGAAGTAGGTAAAAGTTGAAGGAGACGCTCAAAATGTTACCTCCTTTCTCAATGGAAACCAAATAAGTATCAATTGGCTCCACCCAAAGAAGTTTTGACCATTTCTGCATCTGTTGCGAACTTGTGTTTTCTTTTGTTAAGCAACATGGCAAACCAGGTAGCGAATAAACCGGTTGCCGAAGGAAATTTGTGTGCATCCAGTATTACGTTTGATGTGGTTCCTATATTTTTTTATATTTAAAGTCTGCGCAAGGGTATTTATCAGTGTGTATTGGCCACCACTCACTAACTCATGCCTAACCTCTCTTAGCTTATTAATCACACGTCTTATTTCCCCCAAAAAAGTTCTTTTTTATTTTTTATTTTTTTGAAGCATGAATTCCTTTCTAAATGTTCCACCTAGTAACAAGACTCGTAATCGCCCATTAACACTGAGATGCTACGGCTACGGCTGGTATTCCAGGGGACCAACCATGTGTCTCAGTTTTGGAATTACGATCCTGCATTTCTGCATTTCTTGCCTACTATTGGAAAACAGAAATGAGCAATCCCCTGAATGGCCGAGAAGATTTAAGTAAACAAAACTAATTACAAAAACAAAGCTAATTACAAGAGTTCAGTCCTAAATACCCGAACCATTAAAACCCTACAAGAGGCTTCCTTGTATAACTTGTGCTAAGATTTACTAAAATTTAAGCTATTAGTCCTTTCATATTTTTGTACTTGTAACAAATTTACAGCACTGTAATAGCTGTCGATAGATTCACTTCATCGCTATTCTGCACCAACTACTATATTCTTAGAAGCTTGGTTTGGCAAGCTCCTATTTTTTCGGCTAGCTTCGTACACAGCTGCAATCACCATTGTTTATTCGAAGTTATTATATGGCACAGTTATCACAAATTTGTCCTCTCAAGCACTCAACCGTTTTGTTGGTCAGACTGATGTAACACATCTTAATAAACTTTATTTTGATACGAAGCTTAAACTTGAATTTTCATCGCAGTGGATACACAAAACTATAAAGAAAGAAAAAAAGAAAACATAGCATAGCATAGCATTAAATACCTGTCTGTACACTATTGGATCTCCATACGATTTTCTTAGTTCTACCACATATATAGATGGGCTGATCTCAAAAACCTGATAATTCATTATAGACAACACTGAATAAGCAATCTGACGAATTCAAATCAATAGTAACTAAGTAACAAACAAACCAGAAATTATACAAGTTTTGAGCAACACAAATCATGCAGTGTATTAGGACTTCAAAAAACATCAATTTTAGCTCGCCAAATACCTCTGTTGCAACAGATATGCTGCCTGGGTTCTTATGACCCTTACGTGCTTGCATCTTAAGCTGTAAATAGTGTAGATGAAGAGAAAAAAATTCATCATACTCGTATTCAGTGGAAGGCGAACAGTACAATGCAAAAGGGATTTGAATGGGCATTTAGACTTTTACTTACCATCCCATTCTTTTTCCGGACTTGGAGTCCCATTTCTGTAATGATAAATCTTTCGGAGAATGGTTTGGTGTGAATCTAATCTTCCTCTCAGAAGCATCCTACAAATAAAGAAAGAATTTATGCTCGCTATAAAATTGGTAAGAAAAATTCCCAAACATCGGATCACTCCAGTTACCACGGTCTACACATTTATGGACAAGTTTTTGTTTTAAGCAGTATATTTATAGAGAACAAGTAAATGGACAGTGAACTGGACTGCTCACCTCCTTTTCAAAAAACCCTGACAGATCCAGGCACGAGGACATACTGATTAGCTGAAAGGCGTTAATCAAAGTCGGCTGATTTAGATATTTCTCCACATCTGCTGGCTTCAAAAGAAAAATGAGCTTCAGTCAAATTTCCATAAAACCTTATCAATAGTAAATACTTGGGAAATGATTGATGACACTAAAAATTTCAGAAGTACATACAACTTCTTGTATCAAAAAGGCTTCATCATCAATGTGGATGTCTTCTTCATCATCTTCGACATTTGTTGGAGCATAGTCCTGCTTAAACCACTCATCTTCTTTGATCCCCACAATTGTTATCCTTGTCTTCGGGTTCGGATCAAGAATCCTCCTAATCAGGTTTTGAGCACTAGACGACAACCATTTGGGAAGTGGAGCGTCTCCTCTGAATATCTTATTTGTCAAGAGAACCACAATTGGAAAGCATAAGTTAATGCCTAACAGTTTTTGGAATGTCAAAGATGTAATGTTTTTCTAGAAGGTCATGCAGCAATTTAGGGTACCTTATGATATAGGACTGCAAGATTCTTATCATCAAAAGGAAGATACCCCGTAAGAATCACGTATAAGATGACTCCGCATGACCAAAGATCCGATGTGGATCCATCATACCCCTTATTGGCTAGAACCTGCATGCAAAACGGTTAGAGCATCGCGAATCAGTAACCATTCAAGCCATATAACATACAGTTGAAGAACTTTGCAGTTTTGAGTACCTCAGGGGCAACGTAGTGTGGACTTCCACAGGTTGTATGCAGCAAACCATCACCCTGGTTTCCAGAGGCGTAAAAGAAACAAGGAATAAGTGCTAATTGATTTCATCTATTGACCAAGTGTTTATTGTCCAGCGATAATCTTAATCAAAAAAAGCTTATGTACCCGAACATGTTGAGGTAAAGCACTGAGTCCAAAATCCTTTATCTTTATATTCCCTTTTGCGTCTAGAAGAACGTTTTCAGGCTGCCATTGGAAACAAAACATGCCTTTAAATGACCTAGCATCAACTAATGCAAGATCATTATAGACTGAGTCATTCAACTAAACTACTCCTTAGATGTTATCTCTGTATAAGAAGAAGGAAGAGTTTCCAAGAGAGAAGTTCACAACTTAAGATCTCGATGGTAGACGCCTTTTTCGTGACAGTATCCCACGGCATCAATTAACTGCTGGAAGAGCTTCCGTCCTTCAATTTCAGAAAGTCTCCCTTTGAAGTCCTACAGGAAACATGACAAGTATATGAAAACAAAACGAATCAGAACTTGATACTTCCTGAAAGCTGAAGTACGTAAATAAAAAATTAGAAACCTAATTAGCTCCTCACAATTCTCTCAAATAATTCTCCACCAATAACAAGTTCTAGAACCATGTAAATCTTTGTTTTGCTGGCCAAGACCTACAAAATTACAAAAAAAAAAGAAAACAAAAGTTTAGACGAACTTATAAATAACAAAAAACAAAGATGATCACAAGCCTTCACGACATGTACTACGTTAACTACCATACATGCACTTTTCCAAACCAGTTTACATTAATGCGTGTAACAACTACAGAAGGTCAAAGCATATGAGTGGTGACAAACTTTACCTTTGAGAAGCTTATTTATCCGTTTGAAGCACTAGATAAAGAATGTACAAACTAAACGGCCAAAATAAGACTCGCTGTATTACATGTTGACACTAGAAGAGCATAGTCAATTAGTAACCGATTCTGCTCGTTTCTCAGTAGTTTTTGAACTGGATGCCCACAAATTTAATGCAATACAAGACAAGACAATGTGAAGTAAACATTACCAGGATAAAACAAACAAACAACAAGAATGACTTCACATTCAAGTGACTTCGAGCGACACCCAAGTGAAATGATGACTAGCAAACAGCGGTTTATCATGCACAGCAAACAGTGTTTTATCATGGATTTTTCCATTTTTCGCAACAGCGTAGGATTAGAAAGGGCATAAAACTATATCTGTCTTGTGTGGTCATTGCAGCTAGCAATCATAGTGAAGAAGAAAAAACAAACAAACAAATTAAAAAGGGGGAAACCCACTTTCCAAACCCAAAAAGGGTCCTTAAAAATCAATACCTTTACTATCTGAATCTCAAGGAATCACAGAAAATATACAAAAGAACTAAAGCAAAAAAACACAAACCTCATGCAATCTGACAACATTAGGATGTCTCAAAAGCTTTTTAAAGTCCCAATTTCTCTCTTTATCTGAAAAACACAATTAAACCAAAAAAAATGAAAAACCCCATTAATTAAAAACAAGAGAGAGTAAATAAATTTTGTATCTTTGACAGAAAAAACTTACTTGATTAGTGACATTAGGTCAAGAATGTGTTTCTTGTCAAGTATCTTCACAGCAAAATCACCCCCAGATTCAGTATTCTTAGCGAATTTAACTTTACCAAAATTACCCTCACCAAGAGTTCTCCCAAGTTCGTATTTACCCAGTCGCATTCCCTCTCGCTGCTGCTGCTGCTGCTGCTTCTTCTGCTGTTTCCCTTCTTCTCCTCCTTCAATCACCATGAAATCAAAAACTCTCTGTTTTTCTTGATAATGATACAGAGTCTGAGTATGTGGGTTTTTCTCTTTTAGTAACAGAAAAACAGAAGCAGAACCTGAATAACTACGTGATGAGATTATGATTCAGTTGAGACTTAGAGAGAGGGAAGTGGTGTAAAGAAAGTCAGGAATCATGAACAACTTTCTGTGATTGGGTATTTCTATGGACGAAAGAAAATGATAGAAGACGACTAGTATGTTTTGTCGTCCCCTCCCTCGTGAGATCATTTTTTATTTTTTATATTCTGTAATATTTTTATTTTCTTTAACGTGTTTGTTGTAATCAATGAGCTCATTTATTTATTTTGTTGATCGAAATGAGCTCATTAATTTTTTAATTATTGTTTAGGTAAATGTGCATTTTAAGAAGAAATTCTACCATTAAGGCTACTTGTTTCACAGTGCCTTCCAATTTTTGACTTAGTCCTTAATTGCCATTTCAAGTCTTCGATTATGTCTAGAATCTTAACATGGATATTGTGAGAGAATAAAATCTGAGGCACACGTGTTTAAAAATTATTGAATAAGCAATGAGCTATGATGAGACGAGAGACACTAGAACAAAGTCTTTTGAAAACGTAGAATTAACAGCTGTCAAATCTTTAAAGTTTATCCCTGACAGCATCAACGCATGACCGACATGTGGGTTGCGGAAAAACAAAGTGCGCTGATCAAGACAGACAGCCTTAATTACTTGACTGACAACAAGTTGCGGAAAAGCAAAGTGCATTGATCAAGACAGATAGTCTTAATTACTTAACTGATAACAAGTTGCGTAAAAGTAAGGTGCACTGATCAAGACAGACAACTTTAATTACTTAACTGACAACAGGTTGCGGAAAGCCTGACTTATTAGAGAGTAATGATGAGAAATGATGCATGAATAACACGTATCGACTCTACAAGTTGAGGGACAAAATAGACCAAAGCATGACGATTCACTATTAAGAAGCTACGTGTCAGACATGCTTTTATCCTAATCCAAAAGCAATAATTAAAATATAAGACCGCAAGAAAGTAGCGGGATGATGAATACTTGACCACAGAGCAGTTGCGGGATTATAAATAATATGCTAACAAAGGTTTGCGGGATTATATATCGCACCAAGAATAGATAAGAATAAATAGGTGGAAAGGAAGATTGGTGGGACCTATCAAATTGGCTATAAATACCAAATTCATAAACATAGAAAGGGGTGGAAAAATTAAAAGAGAAATCAGACTGAAAACATTGAAGAAAGGGCAAAGAGCTTAGGTATAAACTTATGTAATTATTAACAGTTCATTAATTCATGATTAACATGAATATGATTATATGAAATAGTTTCATCAGAATAAATTATCTTTTCCTCTTTTTCCTTCTGTGTAAATGAGAATCTGATCATATTAAGAGACCAAATTATGTTATTTTTGGATGAAAACAGTTTTGTTAATTAAATTATGTTGTAAATTCTTGTGTCATTTCATTTCATTTTAATTGATTAACAACATCAAAATGTTATGGTGATACAATTTATGATAATGAAATGTACTTTCTTGGGTTTCATGTACTTTTGGTTGTGATCCCAAAGAGCTTAGATTTTTGGTAATCACATATATAGGAATACTAGTTAACAAGACCTAATACTAGTTTTAGAATTAGTGGTTTTTTTTAAGAATAGTAAATCCCGTATGCATGAATCGACACCTCAAATTGGAGATTCAAAAGGGCGGTTTGTGAATCAATTTCATGTGGGGGCTCATAGTTTTGCAATCTCATAGGATTCAAATAGTTTAATACTAAACATATCATAAAACTTCAAAGTTTGAAGTTCAAACAGACAGAAAAAAACACAAACAAAAAACCTTCAAAGTTCAATAACAAATACAAGGGATATATTCTGCTGCACCAACTAAGAATCAATTAGAACATTAAAAGAAAGGCAATATGAAAAAAATAACATTAAAAAAGACTAAAAATCAATTATCACATGAATTTAGAATACCAAACAGGATAAAAAATACATAATTTTATCTTTATGTACCAATGCATGACCTAAATTCACTAACAACAATGCAACTAGGGTTCAACAATTGGAATCCAGAATAGCTTTGTGCATGAGCCATATCACAGTTGATGGGAATAAACCCAAGAAAACTATCACAATTGACCTCATAGTTGCCAATAATCATGTAAAAATACATTTCTGTTTCAATAAATGATTATCGAAAGTTGATGGGATAATCATATAATCACAGTTGATGGGATAATCATATAATCACAGTTGATGGGATAATCATATAATCATTAATCACAGTTGAATAAACATACATCACAGTTGAAGGGATAATCATAGTTGAATAAACATACATCACTACGGGCGGATTCGGGCGGTTCCTATACTAAACCCGTAAACCGACCCGTGGTGACCGGGATTTTGATTTTCAAAACCGTATACAAACCCGCAGCGGACGGGTTCGGTTTAAAAACCCCCAATTTTATCAGGTTCGGGCGGATACGGTTTTTCGGGGCGGTTCCTGTGCATCCCTAGGATTTGATGTAATCAAATTATAATCCCACCAACTGTGGGATGGATGGGAACAACGAAAACATTAGGACTCATGCAACCAATAATCCACCTCGCCTTCGACATTCCAATTCCAAACTCGATGTATCTATATAAAAATGAAATAGTAGAGGACGCAACCCGAGACTGATATTTGATCAAAACCGGAGCAAAGTTCGAAAGTGGCAGTCAGAGGTGCGCCTTTATGGTGCGCCTTTATGGCTCGGCAATGTTCCTTTATGGCTCGGGTTGTATTAGACTATTTTTTGTCTGTATAAGTATCACTGTTTTCTGGCTATGCGGGTTAAACCGTAAAATAACCTGAACTCGCCTGATCCGACTCGGGTCGGATTCAAACCGATCTACCTGTAGACAGGTTGGTAGTTGGTTTTTATTTTTAAAACCCGTCTATAAACGGATTGATAATTGGTTTTACCTAAAATTGACCCGCCCGCCTGTCCATTGTGCAGCCCTTTCGAATCCTGAGATATTCCAAAGACATTTATGATCCCACGTCCACACACACGCCTTGACTTTACTTGCTTCTTGAAAATATCTTCTAAAGCGGATATCCCGACGAAGTTATTTGCATGAGCAACATGTGTTACAGTATTTGATAGTATAATACTCCTTCCAAACAACTTTTTATCACCACGAACAGGGCAGTTCTGAATTCTGATGCATCTGTCGACTTTGTGTAGATTTTTGTCATATTTAGAAGGCTGTTTTGTTTTGTTAATCAATTTAAAATTTCCATGTGGGGCGAGAGTTTGCAAGGTCATGCCTTACCACCACCAATGACGACCCCAAATACTGCATTTCAAAAACGCGGAGAAATGTGAAAAATGCAGCCAGACGGCAAGCATAAAGGTGCACTTGACCTTTTTTCACTCTTTGCTGCGATGTTGATCCATACCGGTATTCTAGCCTGGTACTGACATGAAATTAATACATCCCCAAGTTGGACTTGACTTGTCCAATTTAAATTTTGTGATTCAAACTTGCCTTTTCAGCATATGAAAAATTTGCTGATCTGATATGAACAAAATACTAAACTGAAAGACAACAACATTAATTACATCTACTTAAAGTGAAAATAGCAGCATACACCTGACCTGAGTGTGTAAACTCAATTGACACTCAGATAGGTATCATCTCCAAGTACTGACCAATCAATATACAAATATATAATATTCCCTCCGTTTCAGGAAAAGAGTTATTTTCTCTTTAAATTTTTGTTCCAACAAAAGAGTTACTTTCATTTTTCAACGTAATAAACTTTCAAAACTACCCTTGTTATTTTAAGAAATGTTATTATCTCATTATAAAGATATATGTAATATTAAACTTTTTGTTAGGGTAAATCTAGAAATAAATTATAAAAGTTATTCTCTCTCATCTTGCCTTAACAATTGTGCAAATAGGAAAAGTAACTTTTTTCCTGAAACGGAGGGAGTACTTGCTGATTAGTTATGTAAACTATGTACAACCTTTGGAAACTCGAAAACAGGAAAAACCACCATGGATGATTTAAGCATGCAAAATGATGAATTAATACTCATTAATTGTTCAATGTCAACTCTTACCCAACAAGTTAGGAGAAAATAAAAATTGTTAAGACTGGAATACTTATTTACACACTAATTTATACAGAAACCAGAGTACTTATTAGTAACTTAAGTAGTTAGGTTCGGGCTCAAGGCCGGAGTGCATATTATGCACTGATTAGGTGAATTCAGATATTTATGGTAAAGTATTGTCCCACATTGACTAATTCCGTTTTACATATCTAGTTGGGTTGGAGGAAACACTCCAAATGTAGCAGCTGAGAACTGCAACCCGGTGAGTTTGTCAGGGAACTAAATCATACTCTAGTCACTGGGGGTTGACCTAAACCATACTCTAGTTACCCAGTAACCTCAAAGAACAGAAGGGCCATACTCTAGTTACCCAATAACCTCAAAGAACGGGAGAGCCTCCGATCAGGGCAGAGATCTACTCACTGTCACTGAGTTGCGGCCTACATTGCCTCTGTTTTTTTAGGACATCGGTTCAATTGGATAGTTCACAAGATATTTACATTTAACACATTACATATGCTCCCTAAACTCTATTCATGAATGGACTTCCGGCCAACACTTTCGAGGAAGTCCCCGCAATAAATATCATGTGATGACACACCACTTGAGCAAAATGTCGCTATACAGACATTTTCTTCCCCAACACGAACACTATCAAAAACTTAACAAAAGAAAACACAAAGAACCCTAACCCAAATCCCATAAGTACCTCCCTGCCGAGACCATGAAAGAATTAGAACTTCCTCTTAACTCCTTGTATGATTAGCTGAGTTGCTAGTAGTACAGAATTGGGGCGTCGCTTGCTCCTTTTGTCTGATTCTCTGTTGACAAAAGGAATACAGAGTTAAAAATTAAAGCAATCATTCCTTAATCATTAAGTCAAACTCGACCAGCTTTTCTACAAGAGCTATATTTACAGAAGTCTCTTTGTTATCTCCATTGATTTTTAGTTTTCCCCTAGATGGCTCGTGACGATGACATGTTGTTGTTTATCCTTATAGCCTTTGTTTCTTAATTCTGTTTGTCATTGCTTCGGATTTCTACAGGCATATTAATCACGGTTTTATTTATTCTGTTTTAGAAAAGGACAAACTTACACACTTACAATATGTAGTATTCCCTATACGGACTCTTTGCATGTCGTCTTGTTGTGTCCGAGACACTTGCATTTACTGCATTGAAGTTGTCTTTTAACCAACTCCTGAGTTACAACGCGCTTCATCTTTGGTCGGCCTGGTAAACGGCGAGTGGGGGGAGGGGTTACTTTAACTACTTGTTGAGCTGAATCTGAATCTTTGTCTAATGCAGGTATTTCATTGTTGGGCACTGGATGTATCGACTCCTGATACGTTGATCTGTAGGTTTCTGTTGTGTACCATGTGGCGCAATACTCATATGGATTTCTATCAACCCATAGAAAAACTGCAATAGCATGGGAGCATGGTAAACCCATCATCTGCCATTCTTTGCATGTGCAGCCCCCATGAGCAATATCCACTTTATTAACAGACTCGCCACGTACATCAAATGTGCTTCCAGATGCGAATAATACTTCAAGAGATTGGGCCTTAATGCTTTCTTTTTGTAAGGTATCCTCCATGACTGGTGTTAGCCTTGTTATCCATTGAATTGACTCCTGCCGGCGTGTATAAATTAATTCCATTATCTTAACCCGTATCACATCAACCAACTGTGTAATTGGTAGCTCATGGGCCTCTGATACCCAATTGTAGAAAGATTCTGCGAAGTTTGATTGCATGTGGTTGTATCTTGCACCTTCGAAGTATGCATTTGCCCAGTTTTCACGTTTAAGACCCAGAACCCAATTGCAAGCTTCGGGAGAAATGCATCTGATACTATCGATACTCCTACGGAATCCCTCGAGACTGGATGCATAAGCTGCAACATAAAATTCTGAAACTAGAAGACGCTTCACTTCATGAGATACTTTCTTAAAGTTCTCTGTCAGACAACGAAGACAATAGCTGTGATGACCATTTTCAAATACCTCGAGTATAGATTCCTTTAGTCCCTTTTTTATGTCTGCAACAAACGTTATGGCTCGAGACACAGAAACTGCAGCTTTCAGCTGAATTAGGAACCACCGCCAATTATCATCATCTTCAACATCTACTATAGCAAAGGCAACTGGGAAAATGCCATCATTTCCATCAGCGGCTGTTGCATGCAATAAGGTTCCCTGGTACTTAGAGTTCAAAGGCGTACTATCAAGGAAAAGAAGTGGCCGGCAAGCTTGATTGAAACCATATAGAGAGGCGTGGAATGAAACAAAAAGACGTTGAAAGCTTGAATCTTCTTTAGTGCTAAATGTAGCCAAGCTACCCGGATTCGTCTCCATTATCTTGTCACAGAAAAACGGTAACTGACTATATGCATCTTCATAAGAGCCAAGAAGTTGCTCCCTTGCAATCTCTTTGCCGCGCCATGCCTGTGCATACTTCAGTTCAATTCCATAATCTCGTTTCAGGTCATCTGCTATATCCTTCGGTTTGTAATTTGGCGATTCTCGCAGCTTCTCCTTTATGATACCGGCAATCCAACTCGTAGTTGCTTGATATCCACTTGTCACAACAGATCCTTCACACGTATGAGTTGGAGTCATTCTCTTAATACAAAACAACTGAGTGGTCGACAACCTTGATGCATGTATCCTCCACGGACAACCTTCTGCTTTGCATTTAACAGTTACACGATGACTGTCATTCTTCTTCAGTACATAAGCAAATCCATGAGCAATAGAGAATTTACGCAGGGCGTCACGGAACTCATGAGCATTATTAAATCGTTGATTAACACCAGTGATAGTATTTTCCCACATTTTTGCAGCTTTGTGATGCTTAAGATACAACGCATCATCAGCAGGTTTATCAACAGGTATATCAACAATTGGAGGGATATCGAGAACATTATCCATAGGGACATCGATTACTGGAACAACTGCTTTTGATGTCGTAGTTCTACTCGACCTGCACGTCAAGTTCAATTTCAGTGTAAGTAAAATGCAAAAAAGTAAAACTAATTACACTAAACCCTTAAAGACAAAGACCACGAAAGTACCTACTAGCAGGCATGACTGAGCCACCTTGTGTAGCAGCCTCTCCAGGTACAACATAAACATCAGCTGTCGAAGAATTCCCATGGAAACTAATCATACGTTTAAGATCCTTATCATTCGATATCGTAATGAGAGTTCTCTTATTCCCCGGTAAAAAATATTTGATAGACATTGCACCGTTATTACAATTCCACATCTCAGAAATCTCCGCTCTAAAGTCATCAAACGCAGTATTTTCATCGATATCAATTGCATGTGCTTCACCACCAGAGTATAACAATGTACCATCATCACTACTCACAAATCCACCACCAGACATACATATAGCAATAATTTTTCTCCCACCACCCATCATCTTACCTGTAATTTACAAACATACCTATTAACTAACTGTTAATTACAAGAATCCCCAAAATTTGAAACCCTAATTTCACAAATTTAAGCTACATTGGTATTAACTGTTGATTATAAACCAAACCCCCCAAAAATCAACAAATTTTGAAACCCTAATTTCATAAATGCAAGCTTATGTTAGTTAGTATTTCATCCCAAGATACAATTTTTATTTAAAAACTCAAACAGTGTGTAATATCAGTATTAGTTGAAGAAATCATAGAAATAGAATCCTAAATCTGATAAAAGCTTTTACCTTTTTTTTATAGAGTGAGACAATGAGCTTCTTCTTCTGCTTGTTTCCTCCCAGAAAGTTCAAGTTTTGGATTCATAGAAGAGTACCGCAATGACAGAAGATGGGTTCGAGCGTGTGCAATCTCAATGAATACTCACTCTCACAGGATGAGGAGAAGGGAAAAAATTTGGAGAAGGTCAGAGATGGAGGAGGAGGAGGTAACAGAAAAAATGGATAAATTAGGTTCTGGGTCCTTCAAATTTATTCAAATAATTAATTTTAACCCCCTCTAACTCTATTGTAATTAATATTTAACCCTCCATTTCTTCGGTTTCATTCAACTAAGAGTCAACATGTCCAAAGCTGCATTACTTGCATTTAATTGTAGTTATGTAATTTACCATCGGTCCCATTACCATGCGTGTTATGAAGTTCGTTCTTTCTTATATAACTTCCGAAATTAAACCAAAGGATGAAGTTCGTTATATAACTTCTAAATTAGACCAAAGGTTGAAGTTAAAAATATCACCTAAACATTCGATTCGAAAGTGTGCATAAAAAAAGTTTTAACAAATAGTCTTCTCTCCTTTCTCTGGTAATTTTTTCTCTATCCAAAAACCACCACCATATAGCTAATAACCACCATTTTTTTACCAATAACCACCGTTGACGACGGCGATGGTGGTCGATAACCCTCAATAATTTATTCACTTGTTTTTTATTCAAAACCCTCTTCAGATCTGTTACCTCCAGTTACTAATTTTGGATACTTATTAGTTCTAAGACCTAATTTCAACTGATTTCTAGATCTGCTAAGACAACAAAACGCAAAGACACAAAGATAACACTGACCAAAGACTTGAAGCCCTTAAAAAATACAAAAACAATGAGATACAAAGACTCGAAACCCTTAAAGATTCAAGGATACTGAGATTCAAAGATTCAAAGAAATCATCACAAATTTTTGTTATTAAACGATTAAGATCCGGGAAATTTCAAGGAGACTAATTCGGCTTTTCTCTGCTTCTGATTTTTGGCAACTTCGGATTAACAATTGGATTTTTTTAATTAATCCCTAAAACTTTCTCTTTGATTTGATCCAATTTAGAACTTCTACTGAATTTTCTGATTCTGGATTAATTCTTTGTTTTCTGCTTTTGTGTTTCTATAACAGATCTGTGATGTTCTTTAAATCCTGTAAAAGTCGTTTAACTTCTTTCTCAAAGCTAATGCGTACTCATTTTACCACAGGTACCATTTACTACAACTGGAAAAGAAGGAAACTGCTCTGAAAACCAAGGATTCAAAGAAATACTCGAACAATTCTACTGACCCATAGTAAGGAAATTCTTTTGAGTAGTAAAATAGCTCCAGATACTAGTTTCCCAAACTCAATAAATGATGGTGCTGAATTGGATCAATTACCATTTTGAATACTTTGTCATGCTACAATAAGGCAACCCTCAACCCCAGGCTGCTACTTAATAACTCAAGAAATGATGAAAGTCAATCATACAAGTATATTGTTACTATTACATATGCTTAGAATTCTGGGTATCAATCATTTTCTACTACAATATTGTTGAACAACTCAATTCTTATTTTAATCTTACTTATTATTACGACAAAAACCATATGTATACTTTAAGATTGCAAAGTAGGACTGGCTTTAGTATTGTGCTAACTGGATTTTCTTATCCTGTGATTTCTTTCTTTTGGCAGTTTATCAATATGATAGTCTGGAACTGCCAGGGCTTAAGAAAACTGGATACTAAAAATAGTCTTTTAGATAGCTTAATAAGGAAAATCTTGACATTTTATTGTTATCTGAAACTAAGCAACAGAATAAAGAAATGCATAACATCTTAAAACAAGTAAATGTATTTAACTACCATCTTGTACCTTCAAGAGGAAGTGCTGGTGGACTTTGTCTCATTCGGGAGAACACTGTCAATATTCAAATCATGGACTATGTGAATAATCATATTAATTCTTTCGTAACAAATTATCTAAATAACAGTAGATGGATTCTTACATGTTTTTATGGGAGCCCTTATAGAAGTCCAAAACTGAATTCCTGGAAAATCATAAAAGACATGGCACACACAATGAACCGACCATGGATAATCATAGGAGGTTTGAATGTGGTCCTTCACGGGGAAGAAAAAAACAGTATATTCCCTTTTAAGAAAAATAAAGCTCAAATATTCAATAAACTGAAAGTAACTTATGGATTTGGGTTTTATTGGATATACTTTCACTTGGAATAATCATAGAACTGATGATCAAAACATATAACAAAGATTAGACAGAGCTATAATTAATTCTAAGTGGAACAAAAAGTTCCTTAATTCTAGCATAAAACACCTATGACCTCTTGTTTCTGACCATGTTCCAATTAGACTAAATACCTATAACCACTGGAATGACGGGGCTTCCCCTTTTAAGTACTTTGGTGAGTGGATAAAGTGTGAAGATTGTAAACTACTCATTCAAGAAACTTGGAAGATTCCAGTTAAGGGATCCCTATCTCAAGTTGTTAACAAAAATTTAGTTACAGTTAAACATCTTTTGAAACTTTGGAACAAAAATAGTTTTGAAAACATTCAAAGTAATATAAAAATCATTATAAAATAGCTAGATAAAACTAACATAAGAGTTAACTACACTAACAAGTCTATTGATTTATCTAAACTCAGAGAAGATCTTGCAAACTGGTATGCTATAAAAGATAAGTTTTGGAACGACCAAAGTAAAAACCAAAACCTTGTTGTAGGAGACGGAACTCAAAATATTTCCACAACAAAGCTAAACAGAGGTATAGGACAAAAAGAATTGAAATTCTTAAGAATAACAAAAATGAATTGTTAGATAACAGAAATAAAATCTCTGATCGGATAACTAACCATTTTCACAATGTTAATCCTGAGATTGATCAAAAAATGACTAAGCTAATTCCTTCTTGCATAACCCAAACTGATAATGATATGTTTTGTTGTATTCATTTGGAGGATGAAATTAAAAAAAAAAAAAACTCATGTTTTATATGGAACTTGATAAAAGCTCAGGTCCAGATGGGTTTCCGCCTAAATTTTTTCAACAAAATTGGGAAACTATTGGACCAGATTTAGTTAATATGGTTCAAACTTTTTTCATAACTGGTAACATCTCTAAATAAATGAATGCCTCATTCATCTCTTTAATTCCAAAAACCCTAAATCTTATTACTCTAGCTGAAT
The DNA here is from genome assembly GCA_023531435.1 of Papaver californicum. NCBI lineage: Eukaryota > Viridiplantae > Streptophyta > Magnoliopsida > Ranunculales > Papaveraceae > Papaver > Papaver californicum. The sequence continues at coordinate 3,369,970 of JAJJMC010006817.1, forward strand.
TCAGACCAACATGAGCGTTCGAGATTGCCTGGCCGGGCATGAAGGCGGCTCCCCTGGCACCCGTGAACGGGGACACTCCTGTGACGTCAAGGCACACGTCTCGGACATTCTCCCAATTCTAAACTAGGATATCCGCCGGCCTCAAGGAATTCTTATTGTCCGAGAGGAAGCCCAGGTTAGCTTCCTTACGAGCGGATACTCCAGCTTTGTAGCACATGTCAGATAGCACATCCCTTACTAAATCGTGTCGAAATTTGAGGCCCACCTCATTGGCACAATGAAGTGCATGATCGCCAGGACGTCCATACCCCGCCCACAACACGAACATAAGCTCCCCTCTTCAAACTGTGTTATACCAAGCCTGTAACTAAGGACTGCCCGGGATTGCCGAGGCCCAATATCTTGGTGAAGCCCGACTATGGGGATTGCCTTAAGAAAGTCTTGGGCATGGCTCAACTTGTTGCTTTGCTAAAGGATGGTATCTCGCTAGGACAGGTTGAAGCAAGTGGGTATTCTTCTTGACCACATCAAAGTATTGGGCTGCCAGAAAGTGCATAGGGCGCGGGGAAGCGACTTGGATGTTGGCAGGAAGCCCACAAACCTGTGTGAACCTGGTGTGTGCTTGTTGGAAGCTAAGGTGCTGGTACGCATCACAATGGGTTTTAATGATGGTGCTCTGCAGCTGCCGTGTTTGTATGCATTAAGCTAGGAAGCTGTAGTGGCAGGCGTCGCCCATGGTGTCCCCTAGGCCACCATCCTTCATTGGAAAGGTGGCTAAACGCATCTGAGTAGGACCAAAACCAGCTCCATCACCTGCCACTATGTGTCTAAGAAACTGCATGAGGTGCTGGTCAAAATGAGCAGTTGGAGCCGGAGGGCTTGAGGGTTAGTGGTTCTCAGGGAGAAAAACAGTCTGGAGACCCCGACACAATTTCTCAACAACAAGAGCTCACTCTGTGGGTCCTGCAAGGCCTTCAAAGACTGCATAAGCTTACATGTCTTGTCCACTCTTCCCATGTACAATGTCTCTGCAGAAGCTTGAGTTTAAGTTAACTGGTCCTCCAAGTAGATTAACCCCCTGAGCTGGTCTGCTAATGCCTGCAGAGAAGATACCCTCCTCCAGAACTCTAGGATCAATCACGGTCCAGAATAGCTCTGTCTTGCCGATGTTGAGAAAGAGCCCTCTACTGATTCCTTCTCTCAGGATGATTTACAAGGCTTTGGCTACCTCCCAAGAATCACCTGCAATTGTACCATCATCTAGATACCATGCATTCATCACAAGGGAACACTCAGATGCTATCTTAGAGATGAGGGGATGCAGGGTTAGGGCAAATAACAATGGTCCAAGGGGATCCCATTGTTGCACTCCCTGAGAAGAAAGAAGAGTGTGATCCTGGTAGTATAATTTTGCTGGATTTGCATAGCAAAATTCTACCCATCTGGAGATGCTTGGGCATTTGCTCCTCACAACCATTGAACTTCCAGGATAGTATGCTTCAAAGAAAAAAAAAAAACCTTCAGGTTAACACTAGTTTTCAGAACAATCTCAAGTGTTAACTTGCATAGATATGTTGTTTGCGTATGGGAAATTATTTCATTTAACTACCATATTAGTCATTCAAATGGTACTTTCTCTTCGACATTTAAAGCTAGTCTTAGAATTAGACAACCATTGAAATTCAGTATAAGTGCAAAAAATGAGCTAGGTTTTGTTAATGGGGTAAATTTTGAGTTCCATAATTTCCCCTTCACTGATAGACACATTTTTGTGTCTAATTTGTTCCTAATTCTCTGTATTAATAGTGCTCGATTTTATACATATTGTGTGATTTTATGTGTTTGAAGGTATTTTATGGAAAAATCGGCTCCAAAAGTGAAAAAAGCACCCGGAAAAAATTGATAAAGGAACCCATGAATTTAGCTATAGGGACCCCACTGTTGGATAGGGGGCATCCCTCTTTGAATTTGAAATCACGAAAAAGGCGAGAAAGTTATTCTTCACCTGCGACATATCCTGGAAATATTTTTGTGGAGATTTTCACGAAGTTTCTCTTGGTATAGGATTAGGAATGAGCTATCCCTATAAATAAGAGATGGTAATTATCTTGGAATCGAAAAAAAAAAAGATTACCGTATATAGTTTCGATTAAACAGGGGAAGTGAGTTATTCACGGAGTGTTGCTGTGAAGTTGGGAAGTTATGTGGGAATGGAAAGAGAGGATATCTTATGATAGAATCTATTTTATCCTTTGAGAGAGTTTTGATTGAATTCAGAGACGCTTGAAGAAAAATGGAGAAGAAAAATCCCATAACTTTCGGTGAAAGGAAAAAAAGATTAACAAGGATCAAACTCGAGATTTTAGGGCCATGTGGTGTATATAAAGGTAGTTGGGAGTCAACAAAAGGGGATATGGAGGTTTAGGAGATCTCAGAATCGTGTGGGGGGAGGCTCGGGAAGAAAACCGGGAAAAAAGAAACTGCTGCTGCTGAACGTGAACAACAGGGATACAATAACAATTTCTTCAACCCATCTGTAACAGATATCTTCGCATCTGAAACATATATCTTTATCTGCAACGGTTTCTTCAAAATGTTTATCTTGAGCTTTGCAACCTTATCCTGAGCTGAAAACACTTTTCTTATGTAGCAGTGAGAACAGTGGTTTGCAACGCTGTTACACCGTTGCGAACCATCTTTGTTATTATTTTTCATCTTTCAAACACTTTTTTAGCTATGTATCAATCTTTTAAGGGTATTTTGAGAAAGATGAGCTAAATCCCATCATCGAGGCAGTGAGGAAGTTATTTTTCCATGATTAATTGGTAACTTTTAATAATTCTTTTATGACTTTTGCATTTATTTTTAATTAAAATTATGATTTTTCTTAATTGATTGTGATTTTATTTGATGGTTATGCTGGGACCTAGAGCTTTTGATGAGCCATATTTGTGATTTACAATTGATATTTTAAAAATCTAACTTTGGCAAAAATTAGAGTCACTTATTTGAGCTAGATTTGTTTAGAATTATTATTTTTGGAATCAATTAAAAATGGTTAATGGTGAAATTCATAACCTCAGTATTTGTAAATATTATTTTCATCTTTTGTGTATATTTTCTAGTTTAAAATCACTTTTTAAAACTAAAATCAATCTTCACAAGTTCGAGAGATTGAACCTTATTTATCACTATTCTAAAACACATCATTCACCTCGTTTAGTTCCGTGATTTGCTTGGTCATAAACTTGAGGGGTTCCAGAGGTTTGAATTAGCTCAGCAGCAAGAAGATGCTCAGCAAGCTGAGCCTGATACTATTATTGCAGCAATGCAACAAGAGCAAACAACATTGTCAGACAACGAAAGTCCCATTCCTCCAATGTAAGTTCAACAAGATATGGAATTTTCTGAAGATGAACTGTCCAGTGCATCATCAAGCAACGAAACCTTTGAAGTTACTTATACATATTTACAACAGCAACTAGTTGATGCATCCAGCAAAGCAGAGAATGACACTCAGAGTTCTGCAAGTCAGTATCAACCACAAATGTTGATTTATTTATCCCCACCCTTCTTCCCCAACTATGCCATGGCAAAGAGAGATAGACCCTGCCAGAGTTTAAACTTATTGCAAGAATCTTGGAATAGAGCATCTACATCAAATAAACTACCTTCTTATGTCAACTATTGGTACAATTCGAGTATCATAGAAAACTTTGTCCATCGGGACTTTCCTCTTCGAGCTCAGAAGGAACCTAGAATTGAGGAAATGCCTGGCAGTCTAGGTGATACTCAAAATATTGATAAACCAGAGATTAAAGAAGTAATAGTTGTGGAGCCTTCAATAAACTTATTTGAACATCCACACAACTTTTTCAAAGGGAAATCCTCCAACCCCAATAATGGTCTTGAATCCCATAAAGACTTGGAAGTTGGTGACCCACAAAACCCTCTTTGACCAGACATTATTCATCAATCCCTTTAATATTTTTTTTTACATGGTTGTAGCAGGCAGCATCAGAGTCTATGAACTATATATCGTTTTTGTTTTAAATATTGCATATCACTTGCCTTGTTTTCTTTAAATCCTTTTCTATTTTATAGCTTCTTTCACTTCCAGTTATTAACATTTTATAGTTTAATGTCTTCCTGATAGTCGAGATCTTTTTTGCCCTATAATCTTATAATTTGTTGTAAATTGTATTTTAGGATTTATATTGGTGTATATGTTCAGTTTTTATTATGTCTCTTATGTCTTTTGCTTTCTCCTGACTGTGTTGGTGGCTTTCTTTGACTTCTGTCTATCCTTGCTAGTGCAGACTTTCCAGGCTTAAGTTATTTGTTTTATGGTGAATTAAATTTCAGTGTTTTTGCATTCTTGTCTATAATAACCTTGTGTACGTAGTGTATTTTATATATTGGCTTTTGTAATCTGTCTCTGTAAACCTTATCTATTTACATATGATAATTGTTGTTGTAGTGTATCCTTTACACTTTATCCAAATATCTGTCTCATAATGATTTTATAAATTTATTTTATTTCTTTCTTTGGTCTTTTATTTCCAGCCTTTTTCCTCAGTTTTGCCAGTTTATTTCTTTTAGTAAGAGATATCTATGTTCATATAAAAAGAAACTAATTAAATTTTTAGTTTTTTCGAATCTCTTTAAAAGCCTCTTGTCTATTAACCATATTGTCTTTCATTGAGTCTCTTTATTTATAGTTAGAGTAACAATCCTGACATCTCTATAGAGTTTTGTTCCTTATAATCCTTTTAATTGTCCAGTTTCTGTTGTATCAAACCTTTATTTGATCTTTGATTTTATCTCTTTTAAACTTGTCTCTTTTATGGGCTTTCTTTTATTTCCGATTTGAGTGTGCAATTTCTCAAAAATCAAGTTAAAATTTAAATTTCCTTATTAAGTGGGGATTTTGTTATTTCTCTCATTTATTTTTTCATCTTTTTACAGTAAAAATATTATCTTGAAATTGCAAGGCTTAGGTTCCCAATCACACGAGATCATTTAAACCACATATATCTTTCTTATAAATTGGATATAGTTTTCCTTTTTGAGACTAAATCCACTTCTCTAAAATAGATCTTTTGCTTAAAAAATCTCATTTCCATGACTGGTTCGTAGGGCTGCACAGGAACCGACCCGAAAAACCGCACCCGCCCGAACCCGCCAAAACCCGCCCGCTACGGGTTGGTATACGGTTTTGAAAACTCAAAACCCGGGCACCACGGGTCGGTTTACGGGTTTAGTGTAGAACCCGCCCGACCCCGCCCGTTTAAACCGTTAAATATGGACCGTTGATGAGATCAATCTTGACCGTCCATAAAAACTAAACACATTATACTACACATGACCTAATCTAATCTCTAGCAGTCTTCACTCTTCACTTCGTTCTTCAATCTTCACTGAATCACTGTGAATCAATCTTCTTCTGTTCTTCACTTCTTCTCCGCCTTCCTCTCAAGGCTCTCATCCTCTAGTTCCATCCTTCCATGCCATCGGCCATCTCATCCAGGTAATGATACTTATTGCCCTTCTCTGCCATTCCTTTGTTTTCATTTATCAACATCATCAAATCTCCATTGATGATTTAGTGAACTACAACAGTAAACATATCTCATTTGGAATCTTCAATTCAATCGATTTGAAAACATGGGTTTGTTGTATTTCGTTTTAATTTTATGATTATCAATTCAAATTGTCCAAATTGATCAATTAGGATAAAAATATGAAGAACTAGGGTTAACTTTGAAATGATTTTATTTCCACAGATAAGTGTTTAATTCAGTTATTAGTCTTGTTTACTTTGTTAATTGTTATACTGTTGTGATCAATTTTGATGGGTACTATGCTCAGACATAATTTTGATGGGTACTATGCTCAAACATGAACCTGAACTATGTAAATGAGTCTGTGGTCCATACAATGAGGTTCCTGGACCTGTCACATATTAGTCTGTGCATGTTGATTCAAGAAACATGAACCTGAACTATTAGTTAGTCCTTCCTGTTTGAAGTTTGAGTTTGAATTCCCCTGCCAACATTTCTATGGACATCAGTAGACTGGAACGATAGTTTCTTGACTTTGTTTCATTTGTCACTTGCATTTCCCCTGATTATGCATTTGTCTGTTCCTCCTAATCTCCATCTCTTCATTTTAAGTTTTAAAAGTTTCGACAAATCAAGAAGCACCTCCATAGATTATATCATCCTCAACTTTGCAAAGGCTTAAAGGCTATAAGTCTACATGCTACATCAGTATAATTGTTTTATCTGCTGCAGATAACCTCAGTTCAGCTCCTCAATCATCCTTATAGGTTGCCTAATTGAATACCCAAAGTTGACTACTTCAGCTTATTATTTCTACATCACATCTTATCATATAATTTCTGTTTGCGCCATATGGTAAAACAAAACAGCTCAAAATAAGATGACTAAGACAGTAAGATATTTAATTTTGTTACCTATTACAAAGTTGGAACAACATTACTCAAATACAGGAATGATAATGCATCGTGTAATTTGCATACATCAACTACGTCTGTTTTCTTGTTCTAATCATTCGTTTCTCAAAGAAACTGCAACTACCTGTGTTTTTATATCATTCTCCTTCTGCAGCTAATATATGACTTCTAAAGAAGAAGGTATTAAGCCGATTCAGTCTCCGTACCTAGATGGTGTTAGCTTAACTCTTGATGCAAGGACTTGATATAAATCTGTATTTTTCTTTCTTTCATCTAGCATTGTGTGGTCATGTCATGTCAGATTTGAATTGAATTCTCTGTTATAAAATTGTAATCTAACTATTGAAGTAAATACATTGCAACTTACTCTCAGTTGGATCTGGATCATATAAAGATGAACTTAATCCTCTCATATCTACTACTAATTGGTGTACTGTAGCATACATATCTTATCGGATTCACTGAGCTAGTCTTTACTCTTGACCGTAATACCAACAGTTGCAAGCTACTTTGTCCTAACCTTGAATGACCGCCGGCTGCATATAATACTAGCTATTGCCGAAAGTAGTATCATGGCAAATTTAGAGCTGTGGTACTATTGTTTGTTTTTGTTGTTGTTGTCTTAATTTTATAATACTGTTTTTTTTCTTCTTTTTTTCATGTTTTTTTTTTCTTTTTTTAATGGCTGTTTTGTTATTTTTTGTTGTCTGCACGGGTTAACCCGCTCAAAAAACCGAACCCGCCCGACCCGCTGCGGGTTAAAACCGACCCGACCCACCTGAGGACGGGTTGGTATACGGCCTGTGGACGGGTTGGTAGTTGGTTTTACCCTAAAACCGACCCGTCCGCCCGTTGTGCAGCCCTACTGGTTCGTCATTCATTCCGTGGGAAAGGTAAAAGGATTAGCGATAGATAGCGTGGTACAACAATGTAGATCTAAAACTTCAATTGTGTTACTTAAAGGTCATTCATTTTAGTACAATTTTAAATAAAAATAATAGCGACCACTTGTGTTTATGGTGCTATTATATTGAAAACAAGTTTACGCAATGGGAACATATTTCACATTTAGGACCACAAATATCAGGCCCTTGGATAGTTATTATGGACTTAAACTTTATTATGGATCCATCTGACAAACAGTGATGAAATTTATCAAGTTCATGCAGCAAATCTTTCATTTTCCAGGTCATGGATTCAATTGGACTTCAGGACACAGGTTATGAGGGAGCTCCATTCACGTGGTCCAACAACCGAAAAGGTGATGCAGATATTTGCAAAAGGATATACATCCTTATCAATGAATTAAATTCTTCCCGGACACTAAGGTATGTCATTTACCCAGGGTTGGATCAGACCAATCCCCTATTTCGCTAGACTCTAACCTGGAATTAAAAAAACTCCAAAAACTATAGCGCTGTCTAAGATCCTGGTTAGCCTATCCTTATTTATTAGAAATTAATATAACATCATGAGGGTTTCACCCAAATTCCTATGTTATACCTAATTTGTCAGCTAAATTGCATCAATTATCTTCTGATTTGGCCTACTGTAATTCTGAGGTTTTTGGAAACATCCATAAAAACGTTAATTCCTTAAGTAAAGTGAAAATTTACATAAATTAGGAAATTTCAACTCGCACTTAGATCAACTTAAGAACCTCCAAACAGAACTAGGAAAATGGTATGAAATCAATGTTATATAATACTCTCTTTGTGAACCTTCGAGCATATGAATCTTTGACAGAGAACAAATTAATTTTTTTTATTAATCAACGATTTCTCTCAGATAGGTTCATCTCAGTTCTCGGCTTCCAATATCAATCTAGATGATATTTTTGAGCCTTGTATCTCTGAATCGGAAAATTCTATTTATTGAAAATTCCTTCAACGAAGGAAATTTGACTTGCTCTTTCCACTATGAACCCATGGGGACCCAAGTCCTGATGGATTCCATCTGGGATTCCTCAAAGGGCAGTGGAAAATTTTGGGCCTGGATATAATTTCGCCAGTCCAAGATTTCTTGAAAACAAGATTGCTTAGTAAGGATTTTAATACCATTCTATTAACCACGATCCTAAAAAACTTCAACTCCCAAACCTCTTCTGATTTCGAATCCACTAGCCTCAGTAATTCCATTTATAAAATCATCTCCAAGTATTTAGCAAATACACTAAAACCTCTCCTTAACAGGATAATATTCCCAAACCAATAGGCATTTCTGTATGGTAGACAGATCAGCAATAATATTATAATAGCTCATGAAATCCTCCATATGATGAAAAGTTTGAAGGCAAAAAAAATGTTTCATATCTATGAAATTAGACATCTCCAAAGCCTTCGATCATGTTGAATGACCTTTCTTAATAAAAAAAAAGTTCATTTCCTTTGGTTTCCATGAGTTCTGGGTTAATCTAATAATGCAATGCATTTCTTCAACTTCCTTCTCGATATTACTTAACGATTCTCCGGGGCCTATTTTCTCTACTTCTAGATGGATTAGACAGAGAGACCCTCTTTTGCATTATCTCTTTCTGTTCTACATGGAAAATCTATCCACACTCCTCTCTAAAGAGACATTTGAGAAAAAGATATCGGGATTAAAGATAAACAATAAAAATGCCCCTACTATCTCCCACCTATTCTTTGCAGATAATTGTTTCCTTTTAACGAGAGCAGACTTAGGAGAAGCCAAGAATCTCTTAGAAATTCTTTCTAGATTCAGAGAAAATACGGTACACATGATCAACTTTCAAAAATCAGGAATTCACTTCATCCTCCGGGTACACCATAAACACGTCAAAATTATAGCAAGGATTTTAAAAGTCCCATTACTGACAAAAATTGATAGTTATTTTGGGTACTCCTCTTTTCTATGATAAAAATCGAAAAGAATTTTTTCGGCCACTGCTACAAAAATACTACTCATCTATAAAAGGGTGGAAATCCAAACTCTTATCCCAAGCAGGTAAAACTGTTCTCATTCAATCCATCATACAATCTTACACTACTTATTAGATGCAATGTCTTGTTCTTCCAAAATCTACACTCGAAGCATAAAAAATCTCAAGAGGGAGGGGGGTTAGGCATAAAAAAATCCGCACTAATTTAATATTACCCTCCTAGAAGCTAGTAACCCGCCTCATTTTGGAACAAAACAACTTTGGGCCCAACTTTTGAAAGAAAAATACTTCCCAAGTTCTCATCCTCTCATATTATCCAGAAAATGTAATTTATCTTAGATCTGGACAAGCATCCAAAAAAGCCTGGAGCTAATCTAAGATAATTTTATCTGGAAAATAAGATGGAGCTTTGACTAAAATCCGGGAAGGTCCTTGGATACCCGATTCTCACATAATCCCTAGATCCCAAGATAAAGAAGAACCGACCCCAAATTGGTTAAACAGATTCTCACAACGAAGGAATCTAGGATACTTTAAAAATAGAAGAATTCCATCCATCCAAAAAAAAAAAACTAAAATTCTGGCGATGAAACCACAAACCTCCCTCCCAGATACAATAAGATGTAAGCATCATGAATCAGGCTATTCTAGTGTCAAAAATGTTTATAATTTTCTAGTTAAAAAATCACCGAAAAAGATATCATTTTTCATTGGGGAAAGATCTGGCTTATCCAAGCTATCCTGAGAATAAGATTATTCCTTTGGAATTTATAAGCAAGGCACTTCATAACTCGAGCAGACTAGCATGATATTTCCCTGATCTCTCTCCGGACTGCTCTCTATGTAATTCCCAAGCTCCGGAAAACGAAAAACATTTATTCCTAGAATGTCCATTTTCAAGAGCAATATGATTTTTCTTTTCATTAGTTTAGTTGCATAAGATAACTCTTCTGAAACTATCAGTGATTGAGTGGAGAATTAGATATCTTTTACAACTTATATGCAATGGGCAACTAAAATCTCTACTATTATGTGGTTCATATGGAAACATAGATACTCAGTTATTTTTAAGAAAATATCGCCTGACCAAGTCTTTTTGATAGAAAAAATGTACAACTATCTTCAAGCTTACACGAATTTTTTTATCTAAACCAACTACTTATCCCTAAGCCAATTTAACTTCTAGTTTGTCAAGAATTAAGTTAACTCATATTGGATCATATTTATTGACGCTTCATCCAGAGATTAATATCTTTCAATGGAATATGCATTTATATTATTTTTGGTAGAACAAGAAGAATTCCTACATACTGCAACAAGTTCGGTTTGGGCATCCTCAGCACTTCATGTGGAATCACAATCCTTACTCAAGACAAGAAGCTTGCTAAGAAAAAATATACTTTCGGTCGTCTCAATAGTAGCATATTGTAGACGACTTGCATATTTAGTTAACAACATAAATCTAAAGTCTCGCTCCATCAATAAAGCAATATCCATCATGGAAAAACTTCCCCAAGATCGGTTCATTATATAAACAGAAAATACAATACGGCGATAGACATGACAACAAAAGTAGCGAGGTTGCAGAAGATTCAAAACATGGCAACTCATTTACAATTTCAAGTTTAAAATCCTCTATGATTTCTAATGTATTTGATAAGCAATAAATTGTTTACCTGATGTAATAGTTGATGAGTTATTTTTAATATATTGTCTGTTCATAAAAAAAAAACACCTCTAGGCTAAAATACAAAACCAACAACTCAGTTACAATCTATTATCTCCTCCCAGTGATGAGTTCCTAAATGTATGACAATGAAACCAATTTTGCAATGACTCTCATTGATAGACAATTCCCTTGACTTCATTGATCATCGTCTCTTCTTCCATGTGCCTTTTCTTTCCTATTACTCTTTTGTTTCTCTCTGTCGAAACTATTGGAATTTCAGTTTCATAATCATTATTCATTATGCTTAAACATGATTATATAATTATCTTTATGTTGAAAACATTCTTAACCTTTTTTTTAGCATATTCTACAAGATTATCCACCATATACAACACAATCTATCCATTCAAAGTAGAAATTATTCATCTTCCATTTCCATATCCAAGATTGATTGTAATGTATTTTTGTATAAAAAACAGTTGAGTTTTGAATTTACTTAGATTTTAGTAGTGAGGATCATAGAGCCTTTGGTTATGTTACCAATCTCCTTGCTAGTTTATAGTCTTATTCAATTTGCTTGCCTCTTTAAAACCTAAACCTCCCATAGACAGTGGTTTGCAGAGAAAGTCCCAAGACCTTATGTAGAAAACTTTCTCATTACTCTGTTTCCCCCGCCAGAAATCTTGTTGAATTGCGTTTATCCTAAATGCCATCTTCTTGGGTACTAAAAAGCACCCCATTTGATATATTGGTAGGCTAGATAATACAAATTTGTTTACGACTAGTTTGTTGGTCTGAACCAGAGTCTTACCCTGCCAACCCTGGATTATATTTTCCATTTTTGAACAACAATGTCAAAGGTTTTAAGTTTTGATCCGTCTATGAAAAGAGGGGCACCTTTTCATTTTAATTATATTTTTTGATGCCCAGAGTGTATTCTTTTACTGAACAACAAACCTGATTATTGAAGTTTATTAGTTGACCAGATGTGGAGCTAAATTGTTCAATTAATATTTAAGAGTTTTTTGCAAGTTATTAAGCTATCTTCGGTAAAGAGTAAGCAATCATCTGCAAAGAAAAGATGAGAGACTGCTTGGCTATGTCTAGAGATTTTTATGCATGTTATGTGCTTAGTCTTTCCCTTGGCAAAAAGTAACTGGAGAAAACCCCCATACAAATGACAAAAAGATAAGGAGGTAGGGGTTCTACTTGTCCCAATTCCCTTGAGGGTGTGAATAATTCCCTGGAGTGCCATTAAAAGGGCAACAATCGACGCAATAGACAAACATTGGTGGATTAAGTTGCACCAATCCCTACCGAAACCAAATGCTCTAAGAGTACAGATTAGAAAGTCCTAATTCATCCTGTCAAAGGCCTTGGACGTGTCGGTTTTTACTCTAAGGCCTCCATTTTTGGTTTTCATTTCTTTAAGTGTATGAACTAATTCATGTGCTTCCACTATGTTATACTAGTCTAGACACACGCGCGATGCGTCTGCCGTTCCTTTTCAAATAATATCGAGTTTTTCATTCAATAACTTTTCAATCAATAATCTCCCATTATTTCCATCTATAATTCTAATTTAATCATTTGGCTAGAAAGCCTAGAATACATCAATTTATCTACTGTAGTGAGCATAATGAAGGACAATGTGTTAGTTTATTGTTTTTTGTTTTACCGTCATTTTTAAGTTTATAACTTTAAATTTATATTGATGGCTAATATATATTTAAATTAATAACTTTCATTTAGCCATCGGTGCAGTTATGGTAACCAAGGTAGCACCATCCGTTGTAGATGGCAATACCAACAACCTTGGTACATCAGATTTTCTTTTTCAGTAAGCTCCAGACCAAATATATATGTCTTCTATGAATACAACTTCATAGACAGTCACTCTGTACATTTACAATCTTGTAAAAATCAAGATTTGTTGGTACCAACAACTCAAGACAAACCTCAAAAGCAACAACCAATAAAAGTTAAAAAAGAGTAACCATGTCTTTGGTAGCAAAAACATTTCGGGCCTTCCATAAATTCATGCCTTGAATTCATTAAGAATGAATTAACATGTTAACTACTACAACAGTGTCAAAGCTAAACAATTAGATGTAGCCTATTACAAAGTACCCAAGCATAAACAAATTTAAAGTCCACGAAAGGAGATAAGTGAAGTATGAAGTATGTCAGTAATGTTCATCACACGAAGAAAGGAGATAAGTGAAGTATGAAGTATGGCAGTAATGTTCATGACACGAAGAAAAAAGCGAAGCCATAATATTTAGTCATCATATAAATAAAGTGTACTCATACTTGTAAACGAAGGCATTTGAAGTTGTAAAACATTGAACAATTTACCCATAGCTAGGAAATGTACCTCAGAGATCTTTGTTTGATGGTGTCTTCCACAAACACTATGGGAATCTCAACAGCTCCGCCCCTACAAACGAACAAAAAAAAACAACATCATGTGAGACTTGATACCACTGTAAATCTTACTTATAAATGATATGCAAACTCAGAAATTACAATCCGTAAAATCAGTGGTCATGTATGAGTTACAGGAAAATCTAGGAATAGAAGGAGATCTATTGATGAGGCTTCATAATTGAAAGCTAGAAACACGTTGATAAATTCATCAGTATGCATTAACCTGTCCCCAATCTCTGATGTTACAATAGTTGCAGGGATCAGAAAGTGAATAGGAATATCCTATCCGGCTTTATCTATCAGAGTCATCCTGACCCAGTACTCTTTTACTATGTTGCTCTTTGGCAGCTTCCAATCTGAAGAACTCTCAGAGTGCTGACAAACCAAAACCTTTCCTCTTCCTTTTGTTTACCAAAAATTAAATGAGCTTTCTAAACAACAATTGCATTGAATAAAAGAATTTCACAATTATGAATCACATTGGAAGGTACCAAATGAAACATCCACATAACCAAAATGATCCAAACATTAGTTTATCACATTGTAAAATAATTTATTTTCATTTGGGTGTTTTGTCAAACAGTTGAAGTTTAAATCGAAGCATGCAAAAATATTGAAGCAAACGTTAATCAAACATGCATCAATAATTTGATAAGCAATGGTAACTAAAATTCCCAACTGAAATTTCCAAATTTAAAGTTTAGGTCAAATAAGAGTAGGAAATGTTGAATTCCATGAGAACCCATTCGAAAAAAATAATTGAAAACTGAACTCGACTGAAGTGGATAAACCTGTACGTGATGCTTCGCTTCAATTTTCTTGTCTTTGGTTGCAGATAAAGAAAATCATAAAATTACTGGTTGTTATGAATCTGTAGTGCACAATTGACTTATATAAATCCCATCATCAACACTGTTTTACGAAGTGAATTAAACCCATTACAGAAAATTTTGATGGAAAATAGTCTAATGGGTAGAGAAGATCAGTGTTATATTATGTTTGTAGTGTACTCGATTTGGGGATGAAGAAAGAAGAGAAGAGAGATGAGAAGAAAAAACACTGAAAATGTATTTATCCGCAGGTCTTTCAAAATTTACGAAAAAGTGGATAGAAAAATAAAAAACACGAAGGGGTATTTTTGCTTTTTTATTTCGGACGGTAGAACGGTTGAAAAACGGCTCTTTCCTTGATTATAGTGAGATGTTATTTGTCTATAGGATAGGAAAGTATATTGGAAAGGAGATATCATTCTTTTTAAGTAGGTCTTGTGTCTGTTTGCCAATAATCTTGATAAGATTTAACAAGGGGTTTACTCGTACCAATGGGTTTAAAATCTTCTGGAGTTCTTGGATTCTTAATTTTAAAAATTAAGAAATAAAATTCTCATTTAGTTTTACTATGTTATCTCTTGATAGTTGTTTGGCGATAACTTTTTGGGTATCATAGAGCATTTTTAGTTCTAGCAGTCTATTAGTTATATGACCTTTTTTTTTGTATTGTTTAAATGCACTTCGAGCTTGTAACTATTTTAAGGTTTTAGAAAGTTTTTTATCAGTAGCAGTAAAGACATCTTTTTTCCTCCAAGTTAGATTTTCTCCTAGACTTTTATGATTTGTAATTACCACCTCTATAGCATTCCTTAAAGATTAATTATCCCATGTGTTGTGAATTAAATCTGTACAACTGTTCTTTAAGCCATGTACGAAAAACTTAAATGTGTGACTTTGGGCAACAACCAAGATATGAGTTATTTCTATCCTTATTGAATTGTGGTCAGAACCAATATGAACTAGATGAGTTAGTGTTGATTCAGGGTAATCTGCCATTCAACATTTATAAAGGCCTTATCCAGCCTTTCCTAGACGTTTTTGAGACTATGGTTGCTACATGTGAAGATATTTCCTTTAAATTCTAGATCAAAAATTGTTGCCCTGTCTATAATCTTTTGAAAGACTCAACTTCCAAACTACTGAAAGACATCCCCCTTAGTTTTTCATATTAAGCTAAGACTTGGTTCAAATCCCCTATTACAATCCAAGCCAAATATTATTGCAGGACTCTCATGGATATTTCTTCCAAAAAATTTCCAGAGTTTATTTAATTTGACTTGTAGGGTTTCCCATAAAAAGTTATTAAAAGAGACATTTTTTTCCATGGAAATTTATTTTAACTAAAACATTTATCATGTTTAAGTTTCAATGAACTATTTCAAAATGAAATTCATCCACACATGCTAAAGCTAAGGCACCTTGTCTGCCTATTAGGTCTACTAGATGAACATTTGGAAATTCTTCTAGTAATTTTTTTATTAATGGTTTTTGAGATTTAGTTTCTGGTAAAAATAAAATATCTGTTTTTTTGTTTACAAATTTAATTTAGGTGTTATCTTGTTTTTTTTTGTTTCCACAACCCTGTGTATTTCATGCTATGAGTTTTACACACTTTTGTTAAAATAAAATGAAGAAATAGAGGGTAGACGATCAATGGTTCCTAGTATTACTCTCTAGAGATATCGGTTTAGGGAGTCTAACTAATATATCTAGAGCAATAAAATTTTAAATTAGAAAATGCAGAAAGTGTACCTGAGCCCCTCTATGTATTTCTCTGGACAGAAGATTTATCTGCTGGTTAAAAGAGATTGAATTTACCAGAACCATATTGGTCAAAGTTCTTAGTAAGCTTAACATTAGGTGAAAATAGAGCAGATAGGGTTAACAATGGTGTTTGGAAAGATTCAGGAGATCCAAAAGGAGATTTCGAATTAGAAGAGTCTTCTGAAGAAGTTGTTGGAGAAAAATGAACTTAAAATGTATTTTGGTCTTGATGGGAGTGGACCTTAGGACCTAGAAGTCACTAAGGGTCACTAGCTCATTTTTCATTATTGTGAATGGAGAACCTTTAGTCCCACATTTGAGAGACTAGAGATGAGTCCTCTCTTTATTACCACAAAAATTGCAACTTAGGGAGGGCCCTTAGGGTTTAAAAGCTTTTGTGGTTGGAAGAGGACTAAGGCAAGGGGCTAGTTGAAGTAAACATACTTTTCACACATGTGTGGTGCTTCGCACTGAAGCACGCACGCTTTCGGTTGCGCTTGCGTGCTTGCGGACTTACGGCTGCGGCTGCGGGTGTGACTGTGACTACTGCTACGGGAATGAGTATGCGTGCGGGCGTAGCTGAGGCTGCGGGCCAACCAAGACTTACGTTTTTGAACATAAATTATTTCATTAAATTTTGTTTTAAATGTGGGGGCGTCAGACCCGACGAGTATAACTCTTGTCAAAATGGAAAATAAATTTTGTCCGTTTTATTACCGTTAAAAAATAATTTCGCAATTAAATTTTTGATTGAATATAAAATTTATTCTCATTTATTACTAGGTTGATTTCACTCCATCTTTGCCTATAAAAGAAAACAGAATTCTTCATTTCAAAGCACTCCAGAACAGGCTAATATCCCTAATTCTTTTCCCCTCTTCTTGCTTTGTTTTGCATAACATTGCTTGTTTATTTCCCTTCCTATCAATTGTTGTTAAGTTCTAGAGGGTGATTTGTATTGTGCAAATTCAAAATTCAAATCATAACAGACAGTTCTATCCTGGACACATCTTCTCTGTTGGGGTATAGCATCTCTCATTATTCAGGAGTACCCGAGAACTATTGTGTTAAGGACAATTTGCTGAGCAGGTGGCTCTGTCCTTGTGTGTGCATCAACATCAGAGTGTAGTGATTTCTCTAACTTAACAGTTGTCTCTTGTTTAGTGTTTTTCCATTGTTGCAGAACCAACAGAAGTGAAAGATATTATAAAAGCTGGTTTCTTAGATTCAACAATCTCACGAGTTGGTGTAAAACGCTTCCTCAGATGGGCTAAAGATTGGTTGGATTCCCTGTGGATCTGAGACTTCAATGAATGGAATAAGTATTCTACTTTGATGAATTAGGAACTGATTTACTACGTCTTCCAACATTCCATCTTCTCTAGTTCGGAAATCCCAATTTGTGATTTCTTTGTAGTCTGGTAATGGAAAGAAGGGTGGGTTTTTTCTTAGAGATTCCAAATAATTTATTTTAGCCAAGATTGAAACTAAATGGTCGGCTAGATCATAATCCCGCCCATCCTAATGCAAAATTACCCCTGAGCTTCCATTCCCAGCCCTGAGCTTCCATTCCCAGTATTTTCCAAACCAAAACTCAATTGTTGGTCAGAGCCATATAGTAAGTGCGGAAATTCATCTTCGTCTACTAGTTTATTGGCATCTAAAACTGAATTAGGGAATTGATTAAAAGGGGGAGATGACATGGATGCATCATAGAAATATGTAGTACCTTTTTTGTTATCTATTAAGACCCTGAACTCAGGTTTCCACCTCTGTGATTTATCTATCCCCGATTCTGGATTTTTGTCGTAAATGCTCTCCAGTGGTAGGTATAGTCTAATAACACAGTTTTCACTTACATGTCCTAGACGGTTACAAAGATTGCACACCTTGTGGGGTAGGTCATGTAGAGAAAATAGATAATTGATTCCTAATGATATCCTACTTTTGCTCTTACTGAGTACCTTAATTGTCTCTCTATGTTAACTTCAACCTTAACCAAGACCGATTCTGTATACCAGTATTAACCGTGTTATGTGAAATTTTATAAACCCTACCCAGGACACTACCAATTTGATATAGAATGCATTAATGAAAATGATAATCTTGGAGATTTATGAGTTGCACGCAGACTGAGGTATACTTATAATGAGTTCTCTCTAGTCGCAATCATGAATACCAAGAACAAATTGGAAAGCTTTACCATGCACATGTCATAGTCTATTTGCTAGAATCATGGCCAGGTGCTCTCACATCTTAAACTATATTAAAAACATGTTACTTTTAAGATTAGATATTGGAAATTTTGTTTGAATTCCCTATCTGAATTTTAAAGCATTTTAATACTACAGTTGTCAAAGAGAGTTGTGGAGAAAGCTCTCCCTATTAATGAATTTTTACAATCTGCATCCAGGGATTTAAAGTGAATATGGATTGATAAACCTGGTGGTTACTCTTGAGTGTACGCACGACTAAAGTGTAAGGACACTATGGAACTACTTGCATAGACATATGTGGAATGAAAGAGTTAATGCAATAGACAAATAGAGAAAAACTAGACTGATGCAAGTGGTATTAACTTCTAAATGATAGTAACACTCATTGATAGAAGCAGAAAAAACTGGGTCTTAAACCTAAGCAGAGTGGGGTGGTTTTAATTGTGAGTTGGTTTTGGTGATTTTAAACAAAAATGTTTTAAAGATGTAAGGAGGAAGTTGGTAGAGGTTACATTCTTTACACCATCATATATAAGGGTACTCATTCCTAGTTCTACTCCTACCTAGTTTTCTTTTAGTTGGGCTCCAAGTGACTAGGGTAATAGCTTCAGGCATGGCTGAGCAGCATACCAACCTCTCTCTTTCTGTTCAATAAGTAACGAAAATTACAGATGGTGGATTTTAAACAAAAGGTAAAATGATAAAATCATTTCTATCCAACAGTAAAAGCGTAGAATAATAGAGTTTTGTATATGTTACTGACCCAGCATCAAAAACATAAAATTTATATTTTATATTTCATAAAAAAAATAAATATTAAACTTTCGCTACATGTATCTCACATTGATCCTGCAATCTCTCTGAAAGTACATATACGATATTAGAGTCTCATTCGGCTGAGCTTTTAATATTTTACATACAACATTAGTACTGTACAACTCAGTGTTTACTACTTCATAATGATGGGATAGCTCCTAGATGGACTATTCACTAGTATAGAGCAATGTTGTCCTCAAAATATCACTGGTGGTGATTACAACTCTTTCCCAGATGATCTTCAATTATACAGAATATATATCCAGAACACACCTTTCTTCCCAAAGGAAATATCAATGCTCCTATATAGATTGCCTACCAGTATAGAGCGACTCGATTCCTCTCTATATTCTCCGGTTGAATCCCTAGAGTGACTTTATATGAATACTCAAACCTTAATTGAATAATATTGATTTATCACAGTGCATGACAAGTTATGCACAAATGTACTAGGTCGAAGCACCGTCTTTATGTAAACACCAAGTCATTGTTGTGTCAAATGCAAAGTTAAATCTCTAATATTGGTTGAGCTTGAATCACACATCTCCAATATTGGTTGCACTAAAATCTCAGTATCAGTTGAAATACAACAAAACCCTAACAATGGTAAACACCTAATTTCTGACATATCATCATAGTCACCTTGAAAAAACGTAGAAATGGATACAGAATTGGGAAAAACAAACAACATATGTTCCCATATGTGTCTAATACGACATACTAAAAGGGAATCCCATTCCGAGTAACGGTCTAAGAGATATGGCATAAACCCTAGACGAACTACAAGATGAAAACTGTCACAATTTTGTCTAAAATTTCCTTGAAGGTTGTTGTTTGCGCCGTTTGACAGCCGAAACGAACGTTAAACCTAAATCCTTTCGCATTGGGATGTATCCGGCGATTTTCCAATTCTGAATTGGGGGAACATCAAAAAGACATCGTATAAAGAATCTACAGCGTTTTTACTGAAAGACGTCATGTCTGAATTTTTCGGGAATAAGGGATAACATCCATGGGTGGAAATAACAATATTGGTCTTTAAAGAAACAACTTTAAAGAGAAAACAAGATGAAGGATTTAAAATAAGATAATAATAAAGAATTGTGGGACCGGTGCCTACCGGCCGGCCGGCCACCCTTGGTCGGTCCCACTCTTATATTTCTTTAAGTTTTGTTATCCTATCCTAGGGTTTCCTCTTTCTATTAAAATTCTTTTGCTATTTCTACTAAATTCAAAAATTTCAAATAGCTTCAAAGACCAAAACAGCCGCGTACAACAATATAGAATGGTCTCGCAATTATCTAATATACTAAAATATTACTCCTTCCGTTTCTGGAAAAGTGTTACTATCATTTTTTCATTTTAGCCTAAAAATAGGCCGATTTGAAAAAGTGATAGTAACTTTTTTCCTGAAACAGAGGTAGTATTATTTTAATATTTACAAAATTTTGGTCCTCGCACCAAAATTCTCTTTTAAATATTATTACTAAATATATATTAAAATATTGCTAGAGAGACGACATGATACACGAAGTATGGTCACGCGACCACCAAATTTGTGTTCTACCAAATTCTTGCTTCACAGTCCATGGCCGGTCCCACCGTTGGTCGGTCCTCCTTTCTCTCTTGGACTTTCCCTCTTCTCTAGTCGGTCTCTCTACTAGTACCTCATCCGCCATTTTGGTCCATCTTCCATTTGGTATCATTTGGTTCATTTTCCGTATTAGGGGTTTTGTTGCTTAATCAATTAAGGAAAATAATTTAATTAGTCCCGCTACCAATAATTAAAATAACTTCAATTTATCTTACTCCGAAGAAACTAAATATACAATTGCTAATATTAGCATTCATACGAGTTGGTACTTACACGTCTTGATGCTCATACGAATTCACTTGACATATCAAATGTTATAAAATATACACGTATGTTTATTGGTCTTTGATCGATCTAGCAATCTCATTTAACCAATGCTTACTAATCCAACAAGATCATTCGAGTATCATTATTTCCTCAGCTGACACAATGATATGCCACAGCTACCAATAGTCAATATTAATCAGACTCTCTACGTCTATGATCTATTAAGCATCACTGTTTGTTTCATCGTACACCTTACGCTTCGTCCATCAATGAGTCAACATGCTAGACTCATCAATATGCTAAGACTTAAAGTTTAGCTAGGTCAACCACTGACCAGATAGTACATATAAATAAAATAGACTTAACCATGCTTGAGACATCAATTATGTCACATTGGGGGATATTCACTAGGGTTTTGTTCTGGCGGCCGACAACACATGTGGTGTGGCAATACACCCACGACGAGAAAGTAAATAAGTCGTGTTGGCAGTTGAAGGAGTAAATGGAATAGTGGTCGTACAACCGTCAAGTCCCACTAGCACGATGGAGTTAGTTTTCACCATAATTTCCATTTCTACTCTTCCACTTCTCTGCAACCGTTACCACTTACGAGATCAATGTGTCAACTTCCACTGTTACAAATAGGTTCTTCAACCTAGCGACAAAAGATAAGGGTTTTATCTCATAAGAACTTGAACGATCATAGAGCTATCATCTTAGAGATTCTCAGAAAAATCAGACTTCTGATTTTCATCCTCACAGTAGTTCAACACATTTTACCATCACTGGCATTCAATTCCATTGATCTCAATACCTTCTTTGCTTTCCTCCTTACCGATCAACCCTTCTCCTTCCTTTGTGACTGAAACGAAATTGGAACGTTCATTTCTTGATTTAGGTCAATTTCGTACAGATTGATCTCTCAAATCTTAAAAGTATTTATATAGTAAAAATGTTTGGTGTTTAAACAATTTGGTTCGACTGGCATCAGCCTAATCTATCATTTATTCTGACTAGCATCAGTCTTTTTCATCATTCCTCATTTTACCCTTAAATCGTTTTTACTCACAAATAGGAATAAAATGGAGAGACTTACTCAAAGTATTTTAAGTATACAGGTTATTGACCATCATCAACACCAGTGCCTTGACTTAACACATGAAACTCAACACCAGTGCCTTGACTTAACACATGAAACTCACACACGTGGGTTCATTCAACAACCTAGATTTCAGATTAAAAAAAAGTCATTGTTTCTTTAGAGCAACTGCAATCACGTGATCAAAAGACGGATCAAAGATTAAATTTGATCTTTAGCCGAGAAAAAGAAAGCGCAGCCGTGCGATTAAAAGTAATCTTTAATCGCTGAAATCAACTGTAGCTGATCAAAAGTAATCTCTGATCGACGACTAAATTTTATGATCAAGCGGGGTACTAGAATTTCGTTCAGCATCAAGCGGCGTCCTAGCAATTCGTTCAAAAACACGGGCGATGCGCTGGTAGTTCGCCTGACGAAGCGTTATGTTGAGGCTTCGCCTGATGAAACGACGTACCAGAGTAACGCTTACCTCCAAGATTAACCAAGATTGATTATTAAACACAAAGGAAATTCAAGGCGGGATCCTAGCATTCCGCTTGGAATTATAGGTGGGATCCTAGCATTCCGCTTGGATTCTAGGCGGGATCCTAGCATTCCGCTTGGAATTCTAGGCGGGATCCTAGCATTCCGCTGACTACGTGCGTTATGCTATGACACCGTCTACACCAAGCAAAATTCTAGAACGCAGTCCGTCTCCCCTAGCGTAGCGCTAAGTGTTCTCCCCACTCCACGTGCAGTGCTAGAGGTCCGCTTGACTATCTATGGTTGTTCTTGGGCCGGAGTAAAGATCAAACTTTTGATCTTTGATCATTTGATCTAGTCGTGTGACTGTGGATGCTCTTATAGCCTAATACTGCTCATACTTCACTGGTGGGTGACCTTACGTCTTCCCAATAACAGAATTATTGGAAGTTTGAAAGGTGATCTCGATCATCTCGAAATTGATTGTACCATTAAAATAAAACTATTGGTTTTCATGTTCTACTTGATTCAATGAAGGATTCTGTTGATATGTATACTCGGCTTTATATATTGTAAACATTGTTTTATGGATTTTCTACCTTTTTCCTTTGCAGGATACCTGAACCATTGTTCATGGCTATCTACTCAGTGTACGAGATGATGTATGTTTCCGATCTTGGTCATTTGCATTATGTTTAGGTGTACCTAGATGATGAAGAAAAGAATTCTTTCCTGATGAGGTAATGGTAGCTTTCAATCCTGGAGAGAAGGTCCGTGACTGTCATGGATTCTCACTAAGAAGGAACAAGAATTGAGTTTACTGAAGAGAGTAGAAAGAATACAGTTGAAATTTATGCATCTATTTAGTATGAATTCTAGCAAGGAGCTCCCCTCTTTTTTTTAAAATTAAAAAAGAAAAAAAAATGATAAATAGCAAAGAACCAGAAGATTAAGAATAGAATCAAAAAAAAAAACACCTTTTTTTAATATCCCAGTTAGATTTGTTAAGCTTGAAATTGGTAATGGTAATTAGGAGAGAAGAGAAAATCAGGTGATATTCAATCCCTGATGCCGATTTGAAGGTAAGCTTGATATTTGGATGCCTTAGAACCCCATAGAGGGGCTCATGGAGTTTTTACTCTATTCTTTAAAAAACAGAAGAAACTTGGTTAGAAGAGAAGAGAAAAGAGAGAAAATAGGAAATTTTGGTTCCTTTTTATCAGTCAAATGACTGTTACTATTAACATGGTATATGTAAACTTATATCTTTATCTCTATCAAATGAGTGTTTAGACTCGGACGATCAATCAACACACGAACTCAAAACTATAATTTGCAGGAAATCTTCCACACTTTCTTGTGGAGATTGAGATGTCTATTTAAATATCAAAAGCAGATATACATGAATGGATATACAAGGATACAAGGATACTTATCTTAAGTCAAGTTTAAAGTAAATCCTTAACAATCTTCTTATCTTGGTGAGGCGATATGCTTGGAAGAATAGACTGTTCTGTTGAGGAAAGATTATGGTCATAAGGGTCCTCAGGGATGCTTGCATACGTATCCTTGACACTCCCCTTCAAGTTGAACCTGAGTTGACAAATGCTTAACTTGTCACGTATGTTCTAGAATCTTGGTGATGCCAAACCCTTGGTAAAAACATCTGCCGGTTGATCATTGGATAAAAATAAACTTGACTTATAATTGCTTGCTTGTGACCCTCTCACGAACAAAGTGATAATCTATCTCAATGTGCTTGGTTTGAGCATGGAAAACAGGGTTGGATGTGAAATAAGTAAAACTCAAATTATGACACCATAGTGTTGGTGTTGATATAATAACTCCTAGTTCCTTCAACAAATATTGTATATCCAAATAACCTCGGAAATTGAAATAGCCACCCCTTTATATACTGCCTTTGTACTTGATTTCAAAACCGTTTTTTGTTTTCTAGCACTCCGAGATATGAGATTCCCCTAAAAAATATACAATATCCGTTGGTAGACCTGCGATCATCCAGGTTACCTGCCAATCCGCGTCGGAGTATGCATGTAGTGAACTGCCATAGCTGGGTTTCAAAAATAAACCATAATCAACTGTATGCTTAAGGTATCTTAATATATGTTTCATAAGTTCCTAATGTTCCACAAACTGATCATGCATATAATGCCAAGCCTTGTTAACAGTAACAAAAATATCTGGACGAGTGATATGCAAGTATTGGAGAGCGCCAACTACACTACGATATAATGTAGGATCAGAAAATTTGTCATTGCCTTGTTTTTGAAGTCTTGCCTGTGGTGTGCAGATTGGCTTGATCCCATCTGATGTATTTTAGAAATAGTGGTAAAAGGATTCAAACTCTAAGATTTATGAAGATTTGATTTTTAAACCTAATTTTTAATACTAAAAATAAATAAGATTAAATTAAAATTGATTTAAGATTATGGAAAGAACTGAGACTAAGGATTCCACCATTAACCAATTTTTGAGTGATTCAATTAAGAACAATAATTTTGCAATTAACACATTCAATTTGATTCTAAAATATTTCCAAAAGTAGATTTTTAAAATAATAGGTGTAAATCACAAGCATAGCACATCAAGATCTCTAGACTAAGCACGAACCATCAAACAAAATCACATCTAGTTAATAAAAATCATTTAATCAATTTTAAATCAATGCAAAAATCATAAAAAGAATTGCAAGAATTAATTAAAAGAAATAAACCACTTTATTATTAGGAAAATGGCTTCCTCCGTCGCCTCAGCAATAGGGAGCTCCTCATGTTGAAAACACTCTCAAAATAATTGTTCATAACTCAAAAAGTGTTTACAAGGAAGAAATAAAAAAACACAGAAGATTTGATAAAGTTATAACTGTTGCAAACTGTGTTCTCCGTAGTGGTAGAAAATGGAAGGCAATTGCAAGTATACGACTGATCCAGGGTGCAGTAGAGAGAAAGGAATAGCTAACGGGTTTAAACAACAATTTGCGTCTGTGGTCTGTGTCCTTCTTCTTCTTCATCACGAGAATTTCTCTGAATTTTTTCGGCTCAATCTGAATAATTTTTTTTCTTCCATATCTTTGTTATTTATAGGATTAGTAAACCTAATGACCCTTATTAACCGATAAGGACCCAAAGAAACAATCCAAAACATATTAGAAATCATAAAACTCCGAAACAGAGAAGAATTCTCTTTTCCGGTCGATTTCAAATTTTCCAGACAGTATTTACGGCCTTAAACTCTTGTAATTAACGTGTGTTGATCCTCTTTTGGTGGCTTCTTCACTTTGAGATAAAAGAAACTCGTTTTAATCCTGTGAAACTCGCTCAAACACAACTCAGATAATCTCCAAGCGTATAAAACATCTTCACAAAAACAAATGAAGGGTGCCTCTAATCCATCTGGTTGGTGCCTTTATCTTTTCTCGGGTGCCTTCAGTACTTTTTTTGGGTGCCTTTATCAACTTTTTGAGTCAATTTTTTCACAAAAATTTATATCCCAAAAATACCTACAAATACATAAAAAACCAAAATAAGTATACAATTGAGCACTAATAAAATACATAATTGAGAACAATTTGGACACAAAAAAATGTCGACTGGTCTTACTCTTCCAATGGGAGTCTTAAACACAGTACGGTAAGACCATAAGCAACACAGTAACTGTGTGTGTCTTTAAACAACGAAGGCCAGTAGAATCCATACTGTAATATCTTAGCAGCAATATTTTTAGTACTAAAATGACCCCACAAGCATGATCATGACAAAAGGAAATAATACTGGTTGGTCACTCTCAGGTATACATCTCCTAATAATCTGATCTGGACAATACTTAAACAAATAAGGATCGTCCCAAACGAAATGCTTTACTGTTATGTTTGTGTGGAGCCTGGTAGTGCATGACCCGATTTCGCACTTGACCCGATCCGACTGGAGGCCCGTTGGGAAATTAAATGAAATTTTTTGAGAGGTTTGTTTATGCAGCGCCCGGGCCCAGGTTTTTCAGTAGTCTCTATATATAGAGAGTTACCCTATCTAGGGTTTGTATCGTATTATTATCATCGTTGTGTTCCTCTGGAACTATGTTTTTGAGATCATAGTGAAAACCGCAGCCGCTCCTTGGACGTAGCCTAAATTGGGTGAACCAAGTAAATCTTGTGTGTTCTTGTTTTTCGTTTTGTTTTCTTTATAACATCGTAACATTTACCTCGGCTAAAAACCTAAAACGATCTCGTTTACCCCAGTGTTGAGGCATTCGACCAGTAACAAGATAATTCACTATATTTGCAAACCAAGGTAATTGGGAAACAAAGAATAGTTGTTCATCAGGAAAACTATTCCTCACATGAGGGGAATCATCAGGAGAATCGACAACAAGCCTTAACAAGTAGTCCGCTACTACATTTTCTGCACCCTTTTTTGTCTCTAATTTCTAGAGAAAATTCTTGTAACAAAAGGATCCATCTAATCAATCTAGGTTTAGTATCCTTCTTAGACAGAAGATACTTCAAAGCAGCATGATCAGTAAAGACTATGACCTTAGAACCTAAGAGATAGGGTCTAAACTTATCCAGCGCAAAAACAATTGATAATAATTCCTTTTCTGTGGTAGTATAGTTCATTTTGGAATCATTTATGGTTTAAATAGCATAGTAAATCACATGCAATAATTTGTTTTCACGCTGACCTAAAACAACACCAATGGCATAGTCTGAAGCATCACACATGATTTAAAAGGGTAAATTCCAGTTAGGTTCCTGGACAATAGGGGCGGTAATGAGCAAAGTCTTAAGCTTTTCAAAAGCCTCTAAACAAGCATCATCAATGACAAAATTAACTTCTTTTGCAATCAGATTGCAAAGAGGTCTAGAAATCAAGCTAAAATCTTTAATGAATCCACGATAAAAAACTGCATGCCCTAAGAATGACCAAACATCTCGTACATTTTTGGGAACCTGTAAAGTCTTAATAAGGTCAACTTCGGCATTGTCTACCTTTATACCCTTAGAAGTCACAATATTCCCTAAAAAATTCCTGATCGAACCATGAAATGGAATTTTTCCCAATCAATCACTAAATTCTTTTCCTTACACCTAGTCAACACTAATGTCAAATAATGCAAGCACTCATCAAAAGAGGACCCAAATACTGAAAAATCATTCATAAAGACCTCTAAAAACCGTTCTACCATGTCAGAAAATATGCTCATCTTACAACGCTGAAAAGTAGCAGGTGCATTACACAACCCGAAAGACGTACGTCTATATACAAAGGTACCAAAGGGACGGGTAAATTGGTTTTCTCTTGGTCTTCTGCGGAAATAACAATCTGATTATAACAAGAAAAACTATCTAGCAAGCAATAATGGCTATGTCCAACTAATCTCTCAAGCATTTGGTCGATGAAAGGAATGGGAAAGTGGTTCTTCCTTGTGACCTTATTCAATTTTGTATAGCCAATACAAACACGCCACCCCATGGTCACTCGGGTTGGGACTAACTCATTATTATCATTCTAGACTATAGTGATACCTGATTTCGTGGGAACAACCTGAACAGGGCTGACCCACTTACTGTCTGAAATGGGGTGGATGATACCTGCATATAACAACTTAAGCACCTCAGTATGAACTACTTCTTTCATGTTAGGGTTAAGTCGTCGTTGCATATCATCCTCTAAATGATTATGATGCATACAAACAGTAGGACTTATACCCTTAATGCATGATATGGTCCACCCTAAAGCTTTTTTATTATCTTGAAGCACGGTCACTAGCCTACTTTCCTGGTTACTATCAAAGTCGGATGCTACAATAACAGGCAAAGTCTCAAATGGGCCTAAAAACACATACTTCAGGATATCTGCTAGATGCTTAAGGTCCAACTTAGGAGGCTCTTCTAAAGAAAAAATTAGGGTAGACTTAGAAACTGGTAGTGGTTCGAACTTAACTTTCCATCCATTACTAGTGTCTATTAAAGGGGATGAATCTAACACAACATTCACCTCATTGATCACATTATCGTCATCAAAATCAAACCCAATGTGGGCTAGGCATTTCTCTAATGGATCTTCTAACAAAGTGTTTGATGATGAATCCTGAACTAATATTCCTATCATGTTCACCTCTTCAATGCACGTGTCATCTAGCTCAGGTGGTTGCTTACTAATATTGAAAATATTCAGCTCAATAGTCATGTTACCAAAAGATAAGTTCATAATATCATTTCGACAGTTAATGATCGCATTAGATGTAGCTAAAAACGGGCGACCTAATATCACAAGTATCTAATTCTCTAGGTCAGGGACAGGTTGGGTATCAAGGACAATAAAATCCACTGGATAAATAAACTTATCGACCTCGATAAGGACATCCTCTATGATACCACGAGGAATTTTCACAGACCTATCAGCTAACTGCAGTGTTATCTGAGTAGGTATCAAATCACCAAGTCCTAACTAGAGGTACACATGGTACGGAAGTAAGTTCACACTGGCTCCTAAGTCAAGTAACACTTTTTCAATACGGTAGTTACCTATTGTGCAAGAAATGGTTGGGGACCCTGGGTCTTTGTACTTAGGAGTTGTATTCTTCTGGATAATTGAACTCACATGACTAGCTAAAAAGGTTTTCTTTTGTACGCTAAGCTTCAGCTTTCACGTACACATATCCTTAAGGAACTTGGCAGAAGTGACAATCTGCCTAATTGCATCTAATAAAGGAAGGTTGATAATGACTTGCTTAAAAACCTCCAATATGTCGTTAAAATTGGATCCTTCTTTGTTGGTGCTAATAGTTGTGGGAATGGGGATCTGGGCATAAAATCTGGCTTTTAAGGAACTGCATCGGGCTTTTTAAAGACTTCATCAGTCTCTTCAGCTACTGGATCAGAAGGGTGAACTACAATATGTTCACTATCAGGCATGGTTACCTTGTTGTCTACCACTTTACCATTCATAAGGGTTCTAATTGTATTCACATGATTTGGTGAATTTTCACCTGAAGATACTTCATGAACTCTTCTAGGACGGGGTTGTGGTTGACTAGGGAACTTGTCTTTTTCTCTTTCTCTCAAAAACTCAGCGATTTTACCAACCTGGGTTTCTAAATTGGAAATAGCCTAACTGTTAGCCTGAATAATCTTTTAATTTTCTTGTAAACTTTGGTTGATTTACTATTGAAAATTTGTAGTGTTCTGATTTAATAAGGCGAGAGAATCTGCTAAACTCATGATCGTCTTATCTATCGGATTCTGAAATTGTGTCGGTCATGAAGGATTCTTAGTATATCCAAAACCGGGGGGAACCTTAAAAATACTAGACTGACCTTGACTTTGGCCCTTAGACCAAAAAAAATTAGGATGACTTCTTCAACCAGGGTTATAGGTTTCTTAATAAGGGTCAAACTTCTGATGATTATCAAATCTAGTGTTATTATAAAGAGCATGGGTGTGCTCTTCAACAGTCCGTCCTTCCCAAAATGACTTGGGCTCAATTCCACAACTAGATTGACCCAGTTCTAAAGCTTCTAACCTTTTTGATATAGCTGTTATTTTGGCATCTGATTCAAAAGATCCTTCTACCCTATTGACACTTCTCTACTTAGAAGAATTGTTTTCATGGGCTCCCTACTATTTTCTCATTGCCGGGTCTTTTCGGCGATTTCATTCAAAAATGTCATCATACCATCGACAGTTTTATTTTCAAACCCACTTGTGCATAAAGACTCAACCATGATTGTTGTCGAATAATCTAAATCCTCATAGAGGATCTGAACTAGCCTTACTTTTTCCAAACCATGATGAGGATATTGTGATAGTAAGTCATTGAACCTTTCCAAATACCTATATAAAAGTTCTTCCTCTTGTTGAGCAAATGTGCAAATCTTCTGCCTAATAGATGATGTTTTGTGCCTAAGAAAAAACTTCTGGAAAAAGGCAGATGTAAGTTGTTCATAGGTTTCAATGGACTCAGAAGTCAAACTATATAGCCAAGATTTGGCTTTGTCTCTTAGTGAAAAAGAAAACAATCTAAGTTTCAATTCTTCATCATCTAGGTCCTTAATCCTGATGGTATTACATATTTCCTCATAATCCATAACATAGAAATAAGGGTTTTCATTTTCTTTCCCTGAGAAGATTGGGAGCATCTGTATGGTCCCAGGTTTTAACTCACAGTTTGCTTCAGTTTCACCTAACTTGATATATGATGGACGAGAAGTCCTAGTCAGGTTCAACAAAGCTTTTAAAGTTGCCATTGCTGGCACTATTAAAGGACTAGGAGTAACTTCTTCACACAGTGTCAAGTTCTCAAAATTGAAATTTCCAAAAATAGGGTCGTCAAAAGAAGAGTCTTCGAGGTCCTCGTTTCCAGGGACATAACTACTAGGTTTGTCACTAATCAAACGACCTAGAGTGTCTCTTTTCCAAGCTCACTCAGTGATGGTTTCGAAAGGTCTTGTCATACACTACAAAAAAAATCCTAATTGGAAGGGAATTCTAAGCAATCACAAGCAAGGATGACTCAACCAAATCAAACCTGTTGAATCTAGCAAACAAAAAGCATGATGACTCCACTTAGATTATTTCTAGACCAGCTTATATTCTTTCAAAATGCAACTAGTTAAAGTTTTAGCAAACCTCTTAGAACGACCTGAATTAGATTAAGTCGAATAGAAACAGGATAATCTCTAAGGAGCTTTGATAACCCTGTCTCTTTGGTAACGTTTCCTTGGGTTACAAGGCGGCTCGAATCTTCTTAAAATAATCTTCCTTAACTTTGAGTTAGGCTAACCAATTCAGTCATTTTGATTGACTTTCATATAAGCTCATTACCCTATCGGTCTCTTTCTAGTCAAAATTTTAAGCTTATGTTCGCGTTTGGTAACGTTTTCCTAAGGCGGGCAAGAAGGAAACAATGATGAAATTTGAGTCCTTATCTTGTATGGCCAGTTCTTGCCCTTTACTAGAAAATAAATCTGTATTCAGTCCTCAACATATATTCATTACGATGGAATACATAAAATCCACTGATAGGGGTTTCATGGATTGATAGAGTTTTACCTCCCGTACCAGACGGACGATGAACCGTTGAAGTCGACTCGGGCCACTGACTCCTGTGTCAGTGTACGAACCCAATGGGCTGAGACAATATCGTAATTGTCGTCCTTCCCTGTGCAGTTTATATTTAATACTACCCTTCTGTGGGGTTTAAAAATAAAAATATTGTCCAAAAATGTCTCAAAGTGTCCAAAATGTCCCAAAATAAAAGAAAATTACAAAAACAATTAAAGATTTTCTAATACAATTTTTTTCTAAATTAAAATAACAAATAAAAACCCTAAAAATTAAAAACTAATTGAAAATAAATTCTATGTCTTTTTTTCTGTTCTTTTTGTTTTAACTTTACTCCAAGTTTTTTAATCATCAAAATCTTTGGCTCAATTTCTTTTCGTTTTCGCTCCAAAACCTGTCGCAAAAGAGAAATACCCAAAAACGTAAAATAGAACAAAATCATAAAAATCTAAAAATAAAACTAATACTAAAAACAAAAATTAATCTAAAAATCTAACCTAAAAACAAATCGGTGTCGGCGGCGCCAAAAGTTGATGTGTTTTAGAAATAGTGGTAAAAGGATTCAAACTCTAAGATTTGTGAAGATTTGATTTCCAAACCTAATTTTTAATACTAAAAATAAAGAAGATTAAAATTAAAAATTATTTAAGATTATGGAAATTACTGAGACTAAGGATTTTACCATTAGCCAATTTTTAAGTTATTCAATTAAGAACAATAATTTTACAATTCACACATTCAGTTTGATTCTAAAATGTTGCCAAAGTAGATTTTCAAAGTAACAGGTGTAAATCACAAGCATGACACATCAAGAGCTCTAGACAAAGCATGAACCATCAAACGAAATCAGATCTAGTTAATAAAAATCATTTAATCAATGCAAAAATCATAAAAAGAATTATAAAAATTAATTAAAAGAAATATACCACTTTATTATTGGAAAAATGGTTTCCTACGTCGCCTCAGCAATAGGTTTTAGCTCCTCATGTTGAAAACACTCTCAAAGTAATTGTTCATAACTCAAAAAGTGTTTACAAGGAAGAAATAAAAATAACACAGAAGATTTGATACGGTTATAACTGCTGCAAACTATGTTCTCTGTAGTGGTAGGAGATGGAAGGCAACTGCAGGTATACGACTGATCCAGTGCGCAATAGATAGAAGGAATAGGTAACGGGTTTAAACAACAGTTTGCGTCTGTGGTCTGTGTTCTTCTTCTTCTTTCTCACGAGAATTTCTCTGAATTTTTCCGGCTCAATCTGAATGATTTTTCTCTTCCATATCTTTGTTATTTATAGGATTAGTAAACCCTAATGATCCTTATTAACCGATAAGGACTCAAAGAAACAATCCAAAACATATTAGAAATCATATAACTCTGAAAAAGAGAAGAATTCTCTTTTCCGGTCGATTTCAAATTTACAGACAGTATTTACGGCCTTAAATTCTTGTAATTAACGTGTGTGTTGATCCTCTTTTGGTGGCTTCTTCACTTTGAGATAAAAGAAACTCGTTTTAATCCTATGAAACTCACTCAAACACAACTCAGATAATCTTCACGCGTAGAAAACATCTTCCCGCCAATTTCGAATTCAAAAAAAAATGAAGGGTGCCTTTAATCCATCTGGTGGGTGCCTTTATCAATTTTCACAGGTGTCTTCAACACTTTTTCTGGGTGCCTTTATCAACTTTTTGAGCCGATTTTTCCATAAAAGTTTATATCCCAAAAATTCCTACAAATACATAAAAAACCAAAATAAGTATACAATTGAGCACTAACAAAATACATAATTGAGAACAATTTAGACACAAAAATGTCGATTGGTTTTACTCTTCCAATGGGGGTCTTAAACGCAGTACGGTAAGACCACAAGCAACACAGTAACTGTGGGTATCTTTAAACAACAAAAGCCAGTAGAATCCATACTACAATATCTTAGCAACAGTCTTCTTAGTACTAAAATGACCCCCACAAGCATAATCATGACAAAAGGAAATAATACTGGTCTGGTCACTCTCAGGTATACATCTCCTAATAATCTGATCTGGACAATAATTAAACAAATAAGGATCGTCCCAAAAGAAATGCTTTACCTCGGCTAAAAACGTAAAACGATCTTGTTTACCCCAGTGTTGAGGTATTCGACCAGTAACAAGATAATTCACTATATTCACAAACCAAGGTAATTGGGAAACAAAGAATAGTTGTTCATCAGGAAAACTATCCCTCACATGAGAAGTCTAGGGTTTTATTGAATAACGGTTCTAGAGATGTTTATATTTTTGAATTTGAAGCTGGAATCTATTAACAAGATAGCAAGCAGTAGTAAAGGATTCTGACCAAAATGATTTTGGCATGTGAGCATGGAACAATAAAGCTAGACCTGACTCAGAGTGTCTACTACGACGTTACTCAAGACCATTTTGAGGCGATGTATTAGGACAAGAGAACCTATGTAGGATTCCTTCGCTGTTGAGAAAGGAAGTTAATTTTTTGTACTCTCCAGCATTATCAGATTGAAAAACTTTGATTTTCTAATATAATAGTTTTTCTATTTGCCTTTTGAACTGAACAAAGGTAGGTAGAGCATCATACTTTTGAACAAAGGAAAAACCCATATATATTGAGAAAAAGACATCCATTCATAACATAAGATAGCGAAAGCCATTCCTAGACATATGTGGAGACACCCAAATGCCAGAAACCAATAAACTCATAGGTTTAGCATAAATTGTACTACCAAATGGAAAACAAAGCTTCTTGCTTTTACTGATATGGCAAGAATGACAAAAATCAAAACTTTTATTCGAAACTGGAAGTGAAAACTTGTTGATGACTTTAGTGACAGTGCGGAGCATTGGGTGGCCTAGACGCTGATTCCAAAATGGTAATGAGTTTGACATAAAATACTTGGGTATATTATGTGTACATATTTCTTCTGCACCATCAAATATATAAAGCCCATTTATGTTCCATCCCCGTAATAGTGTTGTCCCTGTGCAATTGCCCTTCATATAAAAATGTTTGAAATTAAAAGTTAACATTATTATCCTTGCAGAATTGAAAAATATTACAAAGATGATAGGATATCAAGTTATGTGTATAGGATGCATTACCAATATTGGCAGTCGAAAGAGAGTTACCATTTCCCACTTGATGTGTGCCTTTTTCATATTCATGAGGGATATGCAAGTTGTTTATGTCTGTTGTTAGGTGGTGAGCCTCACCCGTACCAGTAACCCATTAGTTATTAGACATTTCTCCTCCTGGCAATGCTATATAGGCAGCTGGTGCTTTTCGTTGCACACAAAATCCTTGTCAAAACGAAACCAACACTTCCAGCCAATATGTTTTTGACGGCCTCAAAGTTGACATGATCCTTTATGAATCTGATTGTTTAACCTTTGTTGTTGTTGATATGATCGTGGCTGGAACTGATTTCTCGATCTTTGCTGATCCGGTCTGTGGTAAGATGGTGCTTTGCTGGAGGGAACCACGTTAGCTAATGGTTGCTGCAGTGAGGTCATTTGTAGCTCCAGTCGCATGTCATAAGTTAGTATATGGGCATAGAAAATGTTCATATCCATCTCATCACCCGTACTTAAAGAGGTAACAATCAGATCATAAGATTGGTTTAAACCACTTAAGATCGATTGCTTCATATTATCTTTAGAAATTGTTATCCCTGATGTTGTAAGCAAATCAAATAAAGCTTTATCCTTTGAGATATATTGTTGCATTGTGTTGTTACCTTTATTGAGATTGTGTAGCTCCTTTCTCAAGTGCATTTGATAGGCTTAAGTCTGAGGTGCAAATCTTGTTTCCAACGCATCCCAGATTTGTGTTGATATTATCAGTCCAACAACTCGGGTCATGAATCCTTCTATCAACGAGGATAACAACCATCCTATAAGGATATGATCTTGTTCTTTGAAATTTGTGAACTCATGGTTGATTTCTTCTGAGTTCGGAAGGGTACGATGTTTTTTTTTAATTGACCCATCAACGTGTCCAACCAGTTTGTATCCATTCAAGAGAGGCTTGAATTGTGTCTTCCGCAACGAATAGTTTGTATCATTCAACTTGATGTTGATAAGGTGGTTTATATGAACTTGGAGAAGAGATATGGTGTTTGCAGCCTTTTTGTCTTTTTGATATATGCGTGGTATTAGATCGGTGGTTGTGATACCAACTCAAGACTATAATTTACAGGAAATCTTCCACACTCTCTTGTGGAGATTGGGATGCCTATTTATATCCTGGCTATATTGGGGCCTACACGAATTATTTTGGCCCTACCACTAAAAGTTAAAATAGGGTCATCATGGAAAAGATTCAAAACCCCCTATCCAACTATTCACACTCTAGAATCAATCGATATTGACATTCATATCGATTGATAAAAAAAATACTCAAAAACGATAGTTTTTTTTTATAAACTTTTGCCGAGAATCGGTGGATAAGGTTCCCCATGTGTGCCGATTCTAAAAAACTCAAATTCAAAAGTTTTTATGGACTTTTTTTGCCTATAATCGGTGGATGTTCATGCACTTATCCATGAATGTCCTTATTCTTTTGTGTTGAACTCCTATTTTAATTCTCTACAAGATAGAGCTAAGAATTCATTGATTTGGACAAGTTCCATTTGATGTCTTACTTCCATCCATCTTTGCATGTAGTACTACAAGACATCCGAAGAAGTAAGACATTAAATGGAACTTTTACAAATAAATGAATTTTTAGCTCTATATTGTAGATAATGAAAAACAAGCTCAACGCAAAAAAGAATGAGTTCATTCCGACATTGGACTAAGAAGTTATGAGCAAAACAATCAAAAGAATGTCAAGTTTAGAATCGGTGGATAAGTCCATGAACATACACTGATTCTGGGCAAAAAGAATTCCTGAAAAAATTTTAAAATTGAGTTTTTAGAATCGGAACACGTGGAGAACCTTATCCACTGATTTTGGGTAAAAGTTTATAAAAAAACTATCATTTTTGAGTTTTTTTTAAACAATCGGTCGATATGAATGTCAATATCGACCGATCCTAGAGTGTGATTTCTTAAAATCGATCGATATGAGCATCCTATATACGTCGATTCCTCATGTTCTTCGTCAATGAAGAACATCAACCTAGAATCGGCTTACGAGGGTATGAACATCCACTGATTCTTGGTCGGTGTTCTTCATTGACGAAGAACATCAAGAACA
This sequence comes from Papaver californicum, assembly GCA_023531435.1. NCBI lineage: Eukaryota > Viridiplantae > Streptophyta > Magnoliopsida > Ranunculales > Papaveraceae > Papaver > Papaver californicum. The sequence goes on from JAJJMC010006817.1 coordinate 3,406,794, forward strand.
ATCGGCCATCATGTGAGTGCTTTTTTACCCATTTGTTCTTAATCCCAAAAAAAAAATCCAAAATTTTAAAAAAATTTAAATAAAAAAATTGATATGAAAAAGAAAAAGATTCCAATTTTTAATTTATTTTGAGGGAAATAGAAATAGATTGGAAGTATTAAGGATAAAGATACAAATATAATTTTAACTAGTGAGGATAATTTAGTAGTTACACCCTTTTTAGGCACCCCTTATCCTCTCACCTAGGTAGAAACGAAATCGGATATTAGACCCCAATAGTTAGGGCTGCACATCGGGTGGGCCGGGTCGGGTTTGGCCTCACCCGCACCCAACCCGTCGTAGAACGGGTTGGGTCGGTTCTGACCCGACTTTACGGCGGGTCGGGTGCGGGTGACCCGCTGTCACCCGCCCAGACTAAAAATCTACAGTTTTGTTACTTCTGTATCATGTCATGTTCCTGTCCTGTTCTGTATCTTGTTTTGTTCTGTATCCGGTTCAGTCACATACACAAAAGTTCCAGGCAGTGTACAGACAAAAAAATATCAAACATATCGGCAGTATTCCAGCAAAAAGACATTTCCAGACACTGTACAAGTACAGTTGAAACAAGTTCCAATCCATTTAAAGTTATGTAAGACTGTAACCATACCCATTCAAAGTTCTAAAAAGTTGCATACCCATTCAAAGTTCTGTAAGATTGTAACCATGCGTCCATGCCCATTCAAAAGTTCAATAAGTTACAGACTATGAAAGAAAAGTTCTGTAACTTAGGATTGTCAACAGTTGAAAGAAAACAGTCATATACTTAAAAGAAAAGCAAGAGTTTTCAGTTTAAGAACTCGCCAGAATCAACTGCTGCAGGATGACATTCGAACAAACTAACTTAAAACTTCCTCCTCCAGGTCACCGAATAAGATTCAATCATCATCTATGATAATGGAAGAAGCAGCAAGGTTACCAAATAGTTCTGCAACAAAAGAAGTGAACAATTAGAATAAAAAAAATTAAGAACAATTACAAATAGTGATCATAGTATAAGAAGTTTAGAAATAAGAAGTTAAGAACCATGAAGTACAAATTATACCCGACTGAAGAACATCAACCTCCTCCTCCTCGACTCCAATGCTAGAAGAATCTTTGTCAATTGGTGTACGTAACCAATTTTGCAATAAAATTAATGCCTCAAGTTTTCTAGGATTTAAAGAACTTCTAAAAGGATCCAAAATTCGTTTTCCGGTACTAAAAGCTGATTCAGAAGCAACACAAGAAACAGGTATAGCAAATATATCTTTGGCTATGAGTGGAAAAATGTCAAACCTCGCAGAGTTGATCTTCCACCAAAGTAATATATCAAAAGAAGAATCCTCATTGGTTGGAGAGTAGATAGGCTCAGCCAAGTATCTTTCCACCTCAGATCTCTTATGATCCTCCACAATACTCAATTGGTTTTTGCGTTTATTTCTTCCTTCCGTATACTTAGCCTTGCTAGAAACAGAAGAACCTTGAGCAGAAGTAGAACTAGAGTTACCTACAGACTCAGGTGAAGATATCACACTTTCAGTTGTATATTCTAATTTATAAGTTGCGAACAGTTCATCAAAATCCTTCTTAACTTTATCAACCCAAGCTTTTACCCTTCTTTGTTTTGTCACAGGGTCGTAATGCACAACTAAATCTTCAACAGTCACATACAATCCTTGTTCTTTCTCTCGTGGATCCAGAAGTACAGCAATAAACATCAACGAATTTATTTTTTTATATTCTCCCAATACTTGTTGTACTTGAGCAATATTACATCGCCCATGTGACTTAAGAAAGGATCCTCGTATCTATTTTTCCAATCGTCTAATTCTTGACGAACAGTACCGAGTTCCAATAAGAATGAGTGGGAAGTAACATACGTAGAAGCTGAAAAAGCAACAGTTGATTCGTAGAATATTTTTTCATTCAAAAATAACGTGCAGATATCACGATACACTGTCATACGACTTGGAATCTTAAATCTCGGCTTAAGATACTTACTGTAAGCCCTAAAACCTTCGCCTTCAACAATTCTAAAAGCCATTTCATCTGTAATAATAAACCTAATCAGCGCTCTCCTACATCCTTCTTGAGAAAAAGTGACCCCCACCAACTGTGCTTCCTCTCCCGGCTGAAACCAAGTGTTTTTTTTCCTCCCTGTTCCTTATTAACTGATTTCTTATACTCAATACACTTCTCTAAATGATGATAAATATTGGTAGTCCCATGTGTTTTACCACCAATCTTGTAACTACCCCGACCCTTTGGACAATGCTTACACTTTGCTTTAGCACCATCTTCTATAATATCAAAGTGATTCCATACCCAAGATTTCTTCACACCAACTCTAGGCTTCTTATTTGATGATGAAGCTTGAGAAGATGGTGTCGCGGCTGACCCAGCTGTACTCCTTGTCCCTGCTAAGGATGCCGGTGGACGTTGAGGTGGAGGTCCCATTTACGATTGGGATTGAATTCCTTGTACAAGTGGAATATCTAAACTAACGTCGTCTTCTGAGATTTCAACCATGGTGGTAACCTACAAGGCAAATAGATGGCATAAGGGGTGAGTTACTAAAGCTTCATACATATCATAACAAAATAATGATGGTAATAGCAGTGAGTCAGTGACACTGTTAGTTTACTATGCGACTCCTAAACAGCAGAAAATAATGATGGTAATAGCAGTGAGTCAGTGACACTGTTAGTTTACTATGCGACTCCTTAACTGCAGAAAATAATGATGCCACAGTGAACTATAGATTACTGACTGCTCGATGTCGATATTCTGTTTATCTGGATGCAAAACTGTGTTTAAAAAATATTATCCATGAGTCACTCATTCAAGCTCAAATAAAGAAAAGAATCCTCACTATTTTGTAAATAACAAATGGTTACACAGTTACACTCTGATTAGTAATCAACGCTCATAAATTCTCAATCAAAACATGCATTAGCAGATGACATTAGACGTATGACCATATAACTAAGACCAAAGTTACGCATGCAATCAAATTTCATTTTTTTTTTCAGCTTAGAACCGCACCTGCAACCGTCCAGTGAAAACAGCACAAAGCAAGCAATAGCACTTCAGTGAAGAATGAGCAAGAAAATGGAAGAGGGTTAACCAATACCATTAAATTTAGGAGATGTATAACCTCAATAATTATGTTTGCAGGAAAACAAAAAAAAAATAGAAATCACACATGTTTCACCAACACAGTAAGTTGTCGTTCATTATGTACATATTAACAGCATGACACTACATCCATCTCTCACACCCATGGAATTGTCAAATGTAAAATTGGTTAAAACTAAGTCATACCACGAGTCCAGCATCTGAATGTGCTACTTAATTTTCCAAACGCATCTCCAAATTAACCTTGTGTCCCAACACTTGTGTCATCTTATCGTAGTTCTAAAAGTTACATACAACATGGATTTAATAGGTCACCATAAAATCCATCACACATGATAAAGAAATAATGTAAAATTAAGAGAACCACTCTTCAGTTAACACATCAACTCAATCATTATAGCTTCATTTCTCTATTAACATATATATATATAAAACTAGCAATAATACTAACTAACTATCATAGGTAAGCAATTAAATTAAAATCCCAACACAGGAGCCCCAAGTTCAAAATCAACTACAAATAGTTCACTGCATAATAGGGTTTCACAAACTCTATTCAATACTAGAGCTAACCTACTGAATCAACTACAAATAGTTCTTCGCAACATCCAAAGAGACAGAACTAAACCCCAACTTGAACAGAGGCATGCTTTACTATAAAAAGCCCTAATTTCACAAACATTAATTTCAAATTACGGAAAAGTTATTTATCAAATTAAACCTTCTGAGCATCACAATCACTCAAAATTAATGAAACCCATAATCAATTGCTACTCAATCATGTAATTATACAAACAAAAATTTCAATTAGGAAAAAATTTTTTTTTTTTAAAGCAAACAGTACCTGATAGAGATTCAAGAAGAAACAAGGTGGTGGTGATGATTCTTGTGTTCGCGGTGGTGGTGGTGGTGTGCTCTGTAACCTCTGAAAGAGAAGAGTAGAAATGAACTGAAAGAGAAGAGTCGATGAACTGAAAGAGAAAAGTAGAAAATAGAAATGTGTCTGTTTAGAATAGAGTCGATGAAGTTTTGATTCATTTCATACTAGAAAATAAATGACGGGTGGACGGGTCGGATCGGGTGAGAGGAGTTATTACCTAAACCCGACCTGCTAAAAGACGGGAATAAAAAAATCACCCACACCCGACCCGTTCATCGACGGACCGAGTACGAGTCGGATAAAATTTAACGGATATGGATCGGGTTGGCGGATTGGATCGGATTTGTGCAGCCCTATCCAATACAGCCAGGATTTATATATCAAAAACAGATATACAAGGATATGGATAATTATCTAAATACAAATTCAATGTAAATCCTTAAAAATCTTCGTATCTTAATAAGGCAATATAATAGGAAGACTAGACTGTTTTGCTGTGGAAAGAGTATGGTCACAAGAGTCAGGCAGTTGAGGGTGTTCAGGGATGCTTGTATACGTATCCTTGACACACGACATACATATCTCAACATAAAAAATATCTACTTTCCACAGTATAAAAATTTCAGTATAAGGAGTGTAAAATTATCAAAATACCCCAATCGAATCAGTTCATCCAAGTGAATTGGGAAACACAATATGGGCAAATTAAGCAGTTCATATCTTAATTTGAAACATCTCAAAGCATTTTTTCATATCATTTTAGTGAGACCATAAATGGAAATTAATTAATTGTCACATTTTCTGAGCGGAGCTTGTTGTCCATCCAGTTATTCGCTGATGTATCAAAAACTGATATCTCTATATGATATCTCTATAACCATAAATCAGATTTTTAAACATTTGGAAAGTTCTTTATAATATATATCTTCACATGTTCTATCACTTAATAAACCGCAATAAGGCATTTGCAAAGCACAACGCGCGTGCATTATGTTAAAACAAATAATGCAACATCAAATTACTTGTAAAACAGAAACTAAATAGGAAGGAGAAATTCAAAAGATCGACATGGAAATACATGCCTGCAAAGCAAAAAGTATACCGATCTACCGAGCTATCTAGCTAGACTAAAGAAGAAAAAAAACTTGCAAGACCAAGTGAAAAACAACCATGTCTTAGAGAATGGAACAGGTTCCCAGAGCATCGTCGTACACTAGGACTTGGCATCCCTTACAACAAGCTGGTAGTGGTGGTTATTGATGCTAGGAGGACGATCACAATAAGATGACTCATAATTATTGTTATACCTATAATTATCCCTGTAACAGACATCACTGGGGCAATTGAAGTCATAATTTTTATCAACTGTCTGAACACTAAGAATATCTACTTTCCTCTTCTTATCGGCCTTCTTTATTTTCTTTACTATTAGTACTGGATTCACATCTCCGATTATTGTAAGTCTTTCTGTTGCAACATTCAGGGCTGGTTGTTCAACTCCTTCATCCATATAACTAGAGATATTTATACATTGAAAAAAAGGAGAAGAAAAATAAAGAAAAATATGAAGTGTTACATGCCGGATCTCGATGTGCAGACAGTACTATACATACCCTTGAGCTTAGCAACAGCCGTCATGATATCAGTCTTGCACTTCTCGCAGTTGATGCCCACCTTCATAACTGTTGTCTTCTGCAAATTTATTTTAACCTCGATGATATATAGTACTGCTAGCTACTTGTTCCGTGTAGACTGTAGTTGTCTGTAAGAAGAGCATACCTTTGTGTTGGAAGAACTCGGTGCAGATTTTTCTTTTTTCTTAAAACACACCCCGAAAATGGCTTTGAAGCAAAACATTGATCAAGGGCAGGCACTAACAAGTTGCGCAGTTGAACTAGCAAATATGCATTATACTTCGCTTCATGCTCCAACCAATGATGAGTACACACACATAAATATACGTATTAAGGGAGAGACTGCCGGCGACTATGTATGTAACGATTGAAATGTTTTGTCGAAGGCTCCATTCAATCAAATTAGGTGGAATTTTCTTCTCCTTAGTTTTATATGTAAGGAGTCAATCAACCAAAATTCTTTGTGATGCAAGAAATGAAGTAGAAATTTGAGGAAATTTAATTGTATTAAAAGTAAACATCACCATTACCCCATCATCTTCACTTATGTAAATTACCTCACATTAATACACTAGGATTTTGAAAAATATCGATTGGGTACAAGTTATACTTTTTAATTAATACACACTAGCAGATTAATTAAACTAATTCTTTCCACTAACCAACCAACTTACTAATTGGACGTGATGAGAAACTGTACTATGTCAGAAACGAAATTAGGTTTAATTTTTATCCATTTTTTTTTCATTTTCATCACGATTTGATTAAATTGGAAGCCTATTGGTTGTTTCTTTCCCAAACTGAATAGATAATTAGACAGCTACACTATCCAATTGCACTTATGCTCCATAAATTTGATCAAAAAACTTTTAATTGGTCTTCAATTGGTTCAAATTAAAAGATATAAAAAATATGGTGTAATCACATTTTTTTTATTTCATCAAATCCGATCGAATTTGATCCATTTTTTTATGAAATTGATTTTCAAATAATAGATTTACATACCCTAATTCTTGTTTTAATCCACCAAATCAATCCAATCATACCGATTTCGTCTTCAATAGCTTCAAACTAAAATTTAAAAACACCATCCGCCAGCAATATTTATAAATGTTGCTTACTGATGAACAGACGTTACTAACTGATGCACAAGTACAGACATTTATTTCTGTTGCTAATAATTAAAACCGCCGCAAAATACTAAAAATTATAACAATAAAAGGGTGTAAAGATGACCGCAAATTGTGCTGATAACAAAAAGTGATGTAAGTAACGGGGTTTCGTCGTCGACCCCCCATTATTGCATCAGTCATCTAGTAAACATATGGATGAGAAGAGAAAGAAAAAAAGTCAGTCAGATGTCCTGTATTTTGTACGAACATAGAGTCCGCAGTCTTGGGCTCAGTCGTCCCACTTAATTGTATATGAGATTGCAGTTGAGATGTCGATATCATCAATTTTCCGTCCTTCAATAGTATGGTCAAGTAATTGGAGGTGGCAGTTGAATCTTCGGTTATACGAGTTGCAGGATGCTACGTACAGTCTACACTAAGTGTTAAGCTCAACGGCCTTGTCAATCGAGCTTCTTCCAACACGCTACTCTTCGTCTCCGTGCTCATTCAGCATGTTTCTGCTCGGGATAAGAATGATTTTTTTTTAGACCAGCCCAATTTTAAGGGACCGTTATATGATTAATCCATCCATTGTACTGTTATACGGGTGTATTGGTATCGGTAAACTTACTTATTTAAATTAAATTATTATCTATATAAATTATTTAATTTTTATTTTTATTTCTAATTTTAAAAAATTTAATTGAATTTTGATTTATCTTTTAAATTTTAATTTATCTTTTAATTTTTTTATTTTCTAAGTTCAACTAGTTTTTATTTTAGTATTTCCTTGTCGAACTTTTATATGTTCAGTTCAGTCGATTATATTTCTTAGCCGAATCTAGGTTCGTTTTTTTTCCTATGCGATGAACAAACTAAGTTAGGAAAAATAATCCAACCGAACCTTAATATGATTTTCATATTGGAGTCCGTCTAGGAAAAAACAAGAAAATACCTAACTGAACCTGGATTTTGTTTGTAAAAAAAAATCAATCGAAAAAAAGATCGACTTACCTAGGGTTGTCAACGGGTCCGGGTCCTCCCGAGTACCATAGGACCCGAACCCTGATATTTTTATCGGTTTCGAGTCCTAACGGTTCCGGGTCCGGTTCTTAATTCTATGGACCCAGAACCGGACCCTATTAAAACAGTGGGTAATTGTCAGGTCCTAAAAGGAAAAAATCAATTGTTAAAAAGTATGATGACTGTCTAACCAAAGCTTAGTGCGAGATAAATTCACACAGTAATACAACGGATTTGAAAGACCAGCTCAAAGAGACCTGGAAAGAGACAACAGTCAAAAATAATGATTGAGATGAAAGAAATCAAACAGGATAAGATTATGGATGGATCTGAATGCTTGTAGCGCAATGAAAAAAGCTGGCAAAAAGATAGAAAAACAGATAGAAGAGATTGAGTAAAGAGGAAGATAGAATGCATAGATATGAAAAGAAACAGTACCAAAAAGAGTTCTAGGGACTTTGCAACAATTTTATCGAGAATATTGAAGTATACCCTTTAAAACAAAGGATTACAGATTCACAAAATGAACATAGGTCACAACAAATAAGAATGACTACTTGAGACGATCACAAAAATAACAGCAAGGAAATGGAAGTAGAGGTTCAATATGAAGTAAGCACAACACAAGGAATAGGTCAATAGAAAATTAAAAGCAAAGAAGATTATAACACATAACTCAGATCGAAAAAGGATTAAGAAAGTAAACTACTCAAAGTAGAAGCAGAATAACCAAAGGCTAAGAGCAGATTAAACAAGAATAGACAAGCGAGGCTCAACAAATCTAAAAGATTCAGGCAAGGGTCTCTTGGAAATTAAAAATTGCTAATAAAGCTTGGGAACTCAGACTATCACCGAGCTCAGATCAAAAGATACAAACAGAGTAAAGCAGCAATAACAACAGCAGTTACCCGATTACCTGCTAATTAAAAACTAAAATTTCTCTTGCTCAAATGGAGAAGATAAATTTTAAGATATGTTTCAAGAGATTCTCAAATGGTAGAGCATTAGGTGGTCATATGAAATCTCATATGGCGATTCTTCAAACACCACCAAAAGTTGAACAAACCAAGTTTCATTTTCAACAAGAACAAATCAGAAATGAAGATGAATCATCTGAAGAAGAAGACCAAGGAGATGAAGAAGAGACGAAAAATGGGTTATATTATGGATTGAGAGAACAACCAAAGAAAAGTTCCAGATTAGTAGATCCTATATTTTCTTCATCAACAACAACAATGGAAGTTGGTAATTCTTCATCAATAATTATAGATAGAGAAAGTGAAACTGATGAATCATTTAAGAATAATACTCAATCACTTACTAGAAGAAGATCAAAAAGAAATCGAATAATACTCATTACTCAAAAGGATCAGTATCTTACTTACAATGAAGAAATCCACTGTAACATTAAGAAAATGAAGAAATTGAAGAAGGCCATTATTAAAGCTGAAGCATTTGAACTAGTTGAATCGGAACCATTAAGTTCAGTTTCTGATAATACTATTGAAGAAGATGTTGCTTTTTCTTTGATGATGTTTTCTAGAGATACTTGGATTAAAGAATCAGATGAAGTTTCAGAGAAATCTATTGAGATTGCGGATGATTATGATTCAGAAGAAGATATCATTAAACTAACTTCTTAAGTGAAGTGCAGCAGTAACAACGAACAGGTGGAGGTGGTGAAGTGAAGTGAGAATGAGATCTGATTTTTTCTATTTATATGACCTAATTTTGGTATCGAAATTTACAAAATTAACCCTACAGTAGTTACCCGATTACCCGCGGGTACCCGACGGGTAGGACCAGGTTGGAACCGTTTACTATCGGGTCTATTCGGGTCCTACCTGTTAGGGTCCAAAATCACTAATGGGTCCAGTTTTGAGACCCGGACCCGATTCATCCGGTTTCGGGACGGGTCCGGATATTCGGGTACCCATTGACAGCCTGAGACTTACCCGAACAGACTGAAGTTCGGCTGAGAAATATTAAAATAAAAACTAGCCGAACTTAAATAAATAATAATAATAATAATAATAATAATAATAATAATAAATTAACATTAAAATTAACAAAAATAAATATAAAAAATATTAAAAGGTATTTTTACCATTAACTAAAATATTTCGATAAGGAGCTTTTGTTTTTATCTCATAATGACATTATCTAGGACTGCACATATCCAATAATGCCTGTCATTTTTATCCTACCCGCCATGATTTTTTCCACCGGTCGAAGGGTAGGGTGACGGATAAAAAATTTTTATCCACCGTTAAATGGATAGGGTAACGGTTGAAGATCAAAATTACCTTATCCTACCCGCTTAGTACAATGACACTGACTTTGTTACATTTTCACCAACCATTTTTAGTGAAACAAAGTTAACGTGAGGAATTGGCTGATAAACACTCGTACCAGAAACAATTTTCACGAGCTCTCTTGTACTTGTATTTTACGGGTTTTAAAGGGAGAGAATCCTTCACCTGTAGCACAAAAGAATTTCACCACTCTTCATGAGGGAAATCAGCAAAATTCGTGACCTC
>JAJJMC010006817.1:3417739-3428480 GCA_023531435.1 Papaver californicum
ATGCATAATCGGTAGGTTAAAAAATTCTTAAACTACCGATTATGCATGTTCAAAATGTTGGAATTTCGATAATTTTTTCGATTTCCAATTTGGGACTACATGTATAATCGGTAGTTTCGGCAAATTGGTTATCTACCAATTATGAAAGTAGCCAAAGAAATAAATTTTCTTAAACTTTAAAAATTTTGAATTTTTCTACTACCATAATCGGTAGTTTCGGAAAATTAATTATCTACCGATTATTTATTTTAGTTTTTTTTTTAACAAAAAATTTAATTAAATAAAAATTAATAAAATGTTATCAAAAAAAAGTAAAAAAAATTGAAAAAAAATATTATTTAAAAGATAAATCGAAAAAAATTATTATTTTTATAAAAAAAATAATTAATTAATTATAATTTAACTAATTTAATTAATTTTTAACTCTAGCAAGGAAAGATTAACCATTAAAGAAAATATAAGGATAAGGGGTATATTGATATTACTTCATAATGACTTAATTTTGTTTTAGTCGCTCCGAATTAGCTTTGGGTAGCCCTCAAAATAACTAGGCTAATTAACCTTAGGTATACTCAATACTTGAACGCAGGGGAACCTTTTTTGGAGGAAGCCAGATTAGGCGTTTATATGTTAAAACTAGAGTAGAAACTATGGAACACAACAAAAGCACACATTTAAATATATAGGAACCCTACTTACATCTCAAGTACATGAAACAAGAACAAAACTACTGAAGCATACAATTTTTTTTAATTATTTTTAATTTTTTTATATGTGAACAAACACTGTTACACCCGTCATCCACCCTACCCTATTCGTTATTTGATGGGTCGGATAGGATCTTATCCGTTGTAACGGCGAGTAGGATGACGGATAAATTTTTATTACCCACCAATTCGCGTGTAGGGTGGCGAAATAGACCATATCCTACCCATCCTACCCAATGTGCAACCCTAACATTATCCTAATTTGAGGGTGTAATGACCCGACCTTCCACCGATATGTCCCCACTTAGTCACTGCGGTTATCCGGCAGTGTGGGGTTTTCAACGGGCACCGCTGCGGTTATCCAACAACAACTTCCCAGGAGGTCACCAATCCCTGGATTACTCCTGCCCGAGCACGCTTGCCTGCAGAGCTTTTTGCCAACTCTGGAGCCAACTGTGCTGAAAAAGCTTCGGTGTTAGGAAAGGACAAACCATTACCTATATTCCATTTGGCGAACCCTACCTACCGAATTGGGGTATTACAATACCACCACCTTAAATTGGAGCCGCCCTCGGCTCCAGAATATATTAAAGCCCATATCTCTGACGTTCCCTACCACCTATGAGACCAATACCTGGAACACCCCGTCCAGCGTACTCTCTCACCCTTGGCAGGTGACCGTCGGCTCTGATACCATTTTGTAATGACTCGACCTTCCACCGATACTGTCCCCACTTAGCCACTGCGGTCATCCGGCAGTGTGGGGTTTTCTACGGGCACCGCTACGGTCATCCAGCAGCAGCTTCCCGGAAGGTCACCCATCCCTGGATTACTTCCGCTCGAGCACGCTTAACTGCAGAGCTTTTTGCCAACTCTGAGCCAGTTGTGCTGAAAAGGCCTCGGTGTTAGGAAAGGACAAACCATTACCTATATTCCATTGGCGAACCCTACCTGCCGAATTGGGGTATTACATACCACCACCTTAAATTCGAGTCGTCCTCGGCTCCGGAATATATTCAAGCCCAGATCTCCGACGTTCCCTACCACCTATGAGACCAATACTTGGAACACCCCGTCCAGCGTACTCTCTCACCCTTGGCACAAGCGACCTATCGTTATCATTCTATTGCACCACTGTTGTGCCTCGATTGCGCCTCCCTTTCCACTGAATGTAGGTGGTTTCATCTTCAGAAACTCCTGATAATACTGAACCCACGACTTCCCATTTTGTTGTCTCTCACTGGGGAGTGTTCATTCCTCGTTGCCGTCTCTACATTCTCTCTGCCTTCACGTGGTCCAAGCCTCTGATCTAGCGTTGTTGTAATCGCATTGTTCATCATTGTCTGGAGATTCTCTAGAGTTATTACCTGAGGTTCGGCTTCACCTCCGTCAACCCGAATCGTCCTGGAACTACCAGAGGACCTAGTCCTACTACCAGACCTCGTATCATCCCTAGAACTATGGTTTCCCCCATAATGAGGATACTCAACACTCTCCTCAACAGAAGTGTCAGTCAGATTCTCATCTTGATCACGGCCTCGTACTCGGCCTCGGCCACGACTACCCTAGAAGGTCGGGTCATTACAGAGGGATGGTCCTAGGGGTGTAAGTTTTGCCCGGTAGTCCAGGGTCCAGTACTGTCTGCCCTGTCACATAACATACCATAGGTGCTCGTGACCCATTATGGGTTGTAACGGTCTAGCCCATTTAAATAAAAGGACAGGCACACGTCACAAGTCAAATTTCCTTGCCCGACCCGATACCCGTCATGTTAACCCGTCATTGTTACCTATTTATCAAGCCTAAATGACTTTTTCATAAAATATGCTCGGTATATACACTAAATACAATCAAAATCCCCATTGTTCTTATCTCAATTTTTCAATTGTCATTCCATAGGAATTTAAATCTACTAACCATATAGAGAAAATCTTGGGAAAAATCTAACGTATTTTCCTTATATGATGATTTGGAAAAATTATAGGAAGTTCGGTGTATCTTGTTCTCATCTCAATCTCGTATTCATATATACTAGAGCTAGGAAAAACGAAAAAAAGAGTTAGATTTTTTGAGTTTGAGAATTTTACGCGGCTAATCCTATCTAACATACGTGTTTTTATGTTCGTTAACTGAATCACTGGAAGAGTTTTTTTCCTTTTAAGTTTTAGTTATTTTATTTTAAATGAACTAATTTAATTGGAAATTTTTGAACATGACTAAATTTTATTAAATTGGTCATGAAAATATTTAATTATTATTTTTAAGTAAATTTACGTATTATTACATTATTATTTTTTATATTAAAATATATATATTTGTGATATTCAAGTCCATTCGATCCTATCTGTTCAACCCTATCATAAATACTTTACGTGGATGATAGTCCTGCCTACCTCATCTTTTTAGTTTAATGGATAAGAGGTATTTTGGCATGCCCTTTCCGATCTCATTTAATAATAGGGTCAGGTCCAATTTATACCCCGAAACAGTCCCCTTAAAAAGGGAAAGGTGATAGGGTTCCTATAAAAACCGTTTTATAATAACAATCAATAAGTCCAATACACATTATGCATAATTTTACCCTTACCAAAAAACTCGCGTTACTCATCTCAACTCGGAGAATTAGCTTTATTAGATTTATGCCGATGCGTAGTTTCACCTAACATTGTACAGTTATAATTTTTCATGAAACAAATGATGATGAATGTTGGTAGTCGACGATATACAATCTTCTCTTAAATTTGTTGTTTTCTTTTTTATTTGAGGTAACGTCTAGTTCATTTCTAGGGTTGCACAGGAACCGACCGGAACTAAAGAACCGGACCGGAACCGACGGAACCGAAGAACCGGACCGGAACCGACGGAACCGAAGAACCGGACCGGAACCGACGGAACCGCACCCAAAAGAATCGAACCGAGGGTACAAGGTACAGGGTACGGGTACAAAAAATGGGAACCGAGTACAACCGGGTACAAGGTACAGGTACTACCCCTGTACTTGTACCCTGTACCCTGTACCTGTACCTCCTCATGATCTTTTACAAAGTTGATTACTAAAACCTATTGCTCTTGATCTTTTATATGATTATATACTAGATGATAACTCTAATGTAGAGGAAGTTAATGTGATTTTTTTTTCTTCTTTTTTTTTTATTTTCTATATTAGTCATCAATTCAATCTTTAACATAATATTCATTTATACACATTTCGTAATACTGTATACATTTCGTAATTTGATTGAAATGGTAGAAACACTTAAATTTTCTATTTTTTTTTTATTTCAACAATTTACATTTAAATTTTAGATGTAACAAAAAAAAAAAAAAAAAAAGGTTACAGGGTACGTACCCGGTACCGGACCCAGGGTACAGAGTACAAAACCGGAACCGAACCCAGAATACAGGGTACAGGGTACAGGTACAAAATTTAAGAACCGACCATGGGGAGGTACAGGTACAGGGTTCCACCAAGAACCGAACCGAACCGATTTGTGCAGCCCTATCCATTTCTAGTTATTTTAAAAAGTATTTCTTTTACGAAAATTGTTTATAGATATTATATTTGTGCACCCACTACACCGACTCTTATATGAAGTCCATGTACTTAATATTTTCTTAAAAACCTAATTTTTACGTCGGTGACAAAAACTGAATAGAGATAGAGTAAAACTTTCTATTTTGACCAAAGGTCAATGCAGTCACGAACGGTAAGACTACTTTACGATTTTATTACATTGTCGTATCGTTAAATTTTGATGCCATAGGATGCATATATACCTTAGCCATATTAGTTTGAAAATTTACTGTTCAGTCCAAAAGTTAGATTTCATGTGTTTTCGAGAGTTTACCAGTACTATTAGATGGCCCGTCAAACGTTTTTCAATGAACTAAGTTGTCCGTCTTTGTTGTTTTCTAGAAAAGGTTTATTTAATTAGGTTCTGCTGGCAAAGTTTTTACTTGTTTTTTATATATGGACGTTGTTGTGTTGTTACATCTCTGAAGACTTTTCAGTTTTCGCATAACTTGGAGTAATTTCATCATCAGAACTCCTTGCACCATAATTGTACATGTGTTCCTTTGCTAGTGTAGCTCGCGTGGTTTAGGATGTAAATCCTTCACAGTGAAAAAGCAATAAGCTCTAGATAAGTCGTTGGTCTATGGGTGTGAACTTGGATGACAAGGAGCAATCATATTGTACATGCGGGTGAACTTGGTTGATAACGATGTTATTAGCATGTAATAACAATTTATGCAGTGAATCTACTTATGAACATCAACTTATCAAAGATAAAGACAAAATAAAAATCTTCATCAGTTCATCAATTTAGGCAGTGATACACTTTCCAAAGTTGGAGTGGAATAGTATCAATTCAAGTCGATCAGTGGAATAACCTCATAATCTTTTAAAATTGAGAATTACATCAAATCTAAGCTGTAGAATCTGATTTACGGTTGAGATTATACTGTAAAAAAAACTTTAGATTTCCTCTTTTTTTAGGGTGACATGGGAACTGTTTTTTTTCTTCTAAAAAGTACGTGGATACTGCATAAGAGTGGATGAATGGGTGAATAAATGTGGTATCCACAAATAATTTTCAATAAACTACTTTTTTTGGAGTTTGCATAAAAAGAAAAAAAAAAAAAGATTTTGAATTTGATTTTATCGAAGAAGTTTATAGGTGCTTATAAATCTGATGTCCGTAAATATACAATCTCCTACATGTGCCTGTAATATGTAATATCTTGAATTAGGATGGGTGCTCATAAATTTGGATTTGATCTCCTACACTTGCTCTGACGCGCATGAATATGCAATCTCCTATATGTGCCTGTAGTATGTATTCTCTTGAATTAGGAGAAACACGTGAATCATCCGATAAATCCACAAATTATTGAGTGAATCATTTTAAATTATATTTGGATTATAGATAACCTATCATTTCTTTTCTAAAAGAATAAATTCAAATTAAGAGATGCACAAATAATTATGAATATGCCAGTGGTATCCCTAAATTACTAGCTATAATGAAATGCATGATTTATTTAATTTTTGACATAAAAAAGAAAATATATATTAAGAAAAACAGTTTATCACCAAGAAGGTAATGAAGTTGTGCAAGACCAAAAACAAAGTACTCAAATACTGAGCACTCAAAAGAATCAAAAAGCAAAATACTCCCAAGACTAACTAGCCCATAGCAGCCTCCCAATTATTTAAAGCCATATCTAAATTTACACCCTTAAAAATTTGAGTTCTTGTGCATCAATTGTAGATTAGCACCTTCACATTGTTGATGATCTCTTTCATAGGCTTATATTTTCCATTAAAACACCTTGAATTTCTTTCCATCTACATAGACCACCAAATCGCAAATGGTATTATATCCCAAATCTTCCTCCTTATAGAGCTTGAATCCTTCTTCTTGTTCCACTCCCAAATGGTTTGCCTGATTGATTCTTGGAAAATCCATTACAAATTATATTCTTTTAAGAAAAAAAAATCCAAACTTCTCTAGTAATATCACAATGTAAGAAAATATGATGATTTGATTCACTTGCATTTTTGCATAATAAGCAACCATTGACCAAGATGGAATTTATATAGGTTTCCATAGTTGACGCAGCATTGTAGCATGATTTCCATACCAAAAAGATTATCTTATGTGGAATTTTTGGATTCCAAAAACACTTATAAGGAAACAAAATCAAACTATCATCTTCCAAGGCTTTATAACACTCCTCTATTGAGAAAGGTTTCCTACCTTACAATTAAACTCTTTCATCTCCCCCACTTCTAATGTTAAAAGTTGATATTAGATTTAAAAGATGAGTTACATCCTCAACTTCTTTATCTTTCAACTGTGTACAAAAGGCTAAATTCTAGATGACCCCATTGCTTGTGTCTATACACTCTTGAATAGTAGCACTCTACTAATCTTGTAAAGTACTGGAAATAAAGCTTTCAAACTCTTCTCATTCAACCAAGAGTCCTTCCAGAATAAAATCATGTCACCAGAGTTTATTTGTAATATAATATTCTGTTGAACTTCATTATTACATTTCAGAATGCCGCACCACAAAATTTTTCCAATTGGCTTGTTAAAGGGATTAGTAAAAAAAAAACATTTATGTTTCCACCAAACTTAGAATGAACTACTCTCCTCCAAAGTGCCTGTTTTTTATTATCATACCTCCATATCCATTTGGCGTGCAGCGCTTTATTCATAATTAGGCATCTTAATTCTAACTCCCCTTCATTCCTTAGCACATTTTTTTCCAACTTACCCATCTTTTTTTTTCTGTTTATTATTGACCAAGCCCCATAAGAACTGCCTTATTATTTTCTCAAGTTGCTTCTCCACCGAATTAGGCATCTGAAATAATGACATGTAATATATGGGAAGGGAAGAAAGTATCGATTTTATTAATATCAATCTACCGCCCTTTGACAAATACTTCCTCTGCCAAGTACATGTTGGATCTGTAACAATAAAAATGCTAAACAGAAGAAGATGTTAAGGTTAAGAAATCACTGAATTGATAACACACAATGGACAGAGCCACCTGCTCAGCAAATTGTCCTTAACACAATAGTCCGCGAGTACTCCTCAAGAATGAGAGATGATATACCCCCACAGCAGAGATGTGTCCAGGATAGAACTGCCCGTTATGACTTGCATAAGCACAATACAAATCACCCTCAAGAACTTAACATCAAGATAGATGTGGAAGGGAAATAAACAAGCAGTGCGCAAAACAAAGCAAGAAGAGGGGAAAAGAAGACAGGATAATAGCTGCTTCTAGAGTGAGTTGAAATGAAGAAATTTGTTTTTCTTTTATAGGCAGAAGAAGAGAATACCTTTAATGGCTATTGATTGAAAATCAATTCCATGCATGAAGCACAAACATAAATTTTGAAACGAAATTAAAACGGTCAATTTATTTACTTTTTAATTCCGCTTAAATCTTGCCGAGTCAGACGCCCCCCACATTAAAGTAAACTTTAATTTTAGTTTTAAATTCTTTAAAGAAATAATTAAAAATAATTTATGTTCAAAAAGATAAGTCTTGGTTGACCCGCAGCCGCAGCCATGCCTGCACCCTCAACCACAGCCACAGCCGCAGCCGCAAACGCAAAACGCACTCGCACCCGATCCCGACCCGACCGACCGGACGGACAACAGCGGCATGCGTGCTTCGGTGCAAAGCACCGCGCGTGTGTAAAATGTATGGTTGCACCAACTAGCCCATAGCCTTAGTCCTCTCTTATACACAAAATAGTCTAAACCCCTAAGGGCCTTCCCTTAGATGCAACTTTCTTGGTAATAAGGAGAGGAATCATCTTTATTTTCTCCAATGTGGGACTAAAGGTTCATTGAAAAAAGTTAAAATGAGCTAGTTTCCTTAGTGACCCCTTGGTCCTAAGATCCATTCCCACCAAGACCAAAAAACAAAACATAATAAGTTCATTTTCTCCAACAATCCCCCACATGAATGAAAACCCGATGAAAATCAGAAATCAGAAGGCAAGAAATACCACTATAGGCAATAGGTGTCCATAAGGTCTTGAACTTTTGCTTAGTGAGAAATTACCGGAACTACTTGATGGACAGTGAACGTGATGTCTTGAACTGCCATCGTTTGGTGTAGTTCATCAATAACTTCCACGCGTGATATCACTCTAGGTGCTGTCAAGTTCGTGTTATTGTGTCCATTTTATCCCTGGACGTATCCCGTTTCTCAAAATTCTCTAGAGAATCAGCTCAATTCTCATAAGAAGCGGCCCACTTATTCATTCAGATAGGTGAGTTCCATCAAGAGTGTTTACTGATACACCCCACTACAATCTTAAATTGAAACTATAAAACTCATTAAGACTTAATAAAAAGTCATCCTTCACATGCAGTCACACTATCACGTTTACACCATTGGGAAGGGACAGAGAATGAAATTCTCTGATAGCGTTTCCTTTAACCCATCACAAATTAGTTGTCTCATTCAAAACCTTGATCTTGGGATCTCCAGTCAGCAAGGTTGAGTATCCTTCATGGCAAGTTTATTTTATGAGCTTAAGCCCCATCCCCCTCGATGCATTACTAACTATCTCCTTGGACAAACCTTTTGTCAAAGGATCCGCGATATTCTCCTTAGACCTCACAAAGTCAACAGAAAAAACGCCAGTTGAGATTAGTTGTTTTAGGGAATTATATCTTCTACGAATGTGTATAGACTTCCCATCATAGTTGTTGTTTTTAGCATTAGCTATTGCAGCTTGACTATCACAATGTATAGATATAGCTGGCACAGGCCTATGCCAAATAGGAATGTCTTATAAAAAACATCTTAGCCAAGCGGCTTCCTCTCCTACTTTATCTAAAGCAATAAACTTCGATTACATAGTGGATCGAGCTATAAATGTCTGTTTGGAACTCTTCCAAGATACCGACCCACATGTTAGAGTGAACACATATCCACTCGTAGACTTAGACTCCTCTGAGTCTGATATCCAATTTGCATCATAAAATCCTTCAAGGACTGTAGGGTATCTCTCATAGTTTAAACAAAAGTTCAAAGTATACTTCAAGTACCTTAACACTCTAATAAGTGCATCCCAATGCTCCTGCCCTTGATTACAGGTGTACCTACTCAACCTACTCACAGCATAAGAAATGTCTGGTCTCGTACAATTCATCAAATACATCAGACTTCCTATAACACGTGAATATTCAAGTTGTGAAACTGCACTACCCTTATTCTTTTTGAGTCTACAACAAGGATCATACGGAGTACAAACAGGTTTACAATCAAATTGGTTATATTTTTTAAGCATATATTCAACATAATGAGATTGACTAAGACTATATCCATTAGAATTCCTTCTAATCTTCATCCCTAAGATCACATCAGCGGGGTCTAAGTCTTTCATGTCAAAATTCTCATTTAGCATGTTCTTTTTGGAACTAATTACATCCATGTTTGTACCAAGTATAAGCATATCATCAACATACAAGCATACAATCACACATGCATCATTCACAAGTTTAGTATAAACACACTTGTCAGATTCATTGATTTTAAAACCACTAGAAATCATTACATGATCAAATTTTTCATGCCACTGTTTAGGTGCTTGTTTCAAACCATACAAAGATTTTTTCAGTTTACAAACTTTGTTTTCACAACCTTTTACTACAAATCCCTCATATTGGTCCATATAAATTTCGTCATCTAATTCACCATTTAGAAAAGCTGTTTTTACATCCATTTGATGTATCTCTAAGTTATGAATGGCAGCAATAGCAATTAACATCCTAATGGAAGTAATTCTCGTAACAGGTGAATAAGTATCAAATAAATCTACACCTTCTTTCTGTTTATAGCCTTTAACTACTAATCTAGCTTTGTATTTTTCCACAGTTCCATCTACCTTACGTTTCCTTTTGAAGATCCATTTACAACCTATGGGTTTACACCCTAGAGGTAAATCTATAATCTCCCAAGTACCATTCTTTATAATGGAATCCATTTCACTAATGGCGGATTCTTTTCACCATGGAGCTTCAGAGGAAGTCATGGCTTCTCTATAAGTATGTGGATCAGTCTCAGCTAAGCATGTTATGAAGTCTGGCCCAAAAGATTTTTCAGTTCTAAGACTTTTACCTCTTTTAGGCTCAAGTTCAAATTCATCTTCCTCTAAAGGTAATGTCTGACTAGTCGAAGGGACATCTAGGGGATCAACACATATGATGTGAGAATCAGATTTCAATGGAAAAACATTTTCAAAGAACACAACATCCCTAGATTCCGTAATAGTATTCATACCAATTTCAGAACTTACAACAATTTTGGGTCATATCTTGGTTCTCTTAGATGGAGGAATGAAACCCTTAGCCAAACACCCCCCACACTTTAAAGTATGCATAAGAAGGTTGTCTACCTTTCCATAACTCATATGAAATTTTATCTGATCCTTTAAAGGGTACTCTGTTCAAGACATAGCAAGCTGAGAGGACGACCTCCCCCCAAAAGTTTGC
>JAJJMC010006817.1:3428580-3461709 GCA_023531435.1 Papaver californicum
CACAAGTTTACAGGTAGTCCTGAACTAATTAACATGGCATTCATCATCTCCTTAAGGGTTCGGTTCTTCCGTTCAGCCACACCATTAGATTGTGGTGAATAAGGAGGGGTTTCTTCGTGTATAATTCGTGTTTTATGCAAAAATCTCCTATAGGAATTACATACTCACCACCACGGTCAGACCTAACAGTTTTAATGGTAACAATCATTTGGTTTTCAACTTCTAGTTTATACATCTTAAAGGCTTCTAAGGCATCATCCTTACCTTTAAGCAAATATATGTGGCATTACCTTGTACAGTCATCTATAAAAGTGAAAAACCATTTCTTACCACCTCTAGTTTGAACTGATTTCATATCAACTAGGTCTGAATGAATTAATTCTAAGGGTTTATAATTTCTTTAAACACTTTTCCTAAAAGGTTTTTTAGCATATTTTGATTCTACAAATACTTCACATTTATGTTCATTATCCAAACTAAATTTGGGTATGCAGCCTATGCTAGCCAGTTTATGTATTGACTTATAGTTTATATTTTCTAGTCTACCATGCCAAATATTCAATGACACACAAACATAAGAAGAACAATCAATTTTATTCATTTCATCAGAGGTTACATTCAGTTTGTAGAGACCCTCAGTCTTATAACCCTTTCCTATATAATCCTTACCCTTAGTGATAATAACTTTCCCAGATTCAAAAACAAGTTTAAAACCCTTATCATCTTAAAGACCACAAGATACAAGATTTTTGCAGATGTCCGGAACATGAAGAATTTCATTCAATGTGAGAGTTTTGCTAGAAGTGAGCTTTATCCCAACTTTGCCTTTTTCCCGCAACATGTGCTGCGGATGAGTTACCCATGTAGAGTTTCTCCCCTTACCCTACCTTCTGATAGGAGGTGAACATATCTCTGTTTCCACAGACATGCTTGGTAGCACCAGAGTCTACCCACCAGTCTCTCACATTGGTTACCAAATTGACTTCAGACTCCGTGCCAGAAAACTCGGTTTTGTTGTTTTCAACCAAATTAGCATTGTTTTTCTTATTATTAAAGTCCTTACGTTTTGTACAGTGCATTGCCATATGGCCAGGAGTTCCACAAACATAACAGGCACCTTTAATTTTACCAATGCCAAATTTGGGTTTCTGAAATGTACTTTTCTTGTGATGACCAGGCTTGGGGTTGCGTTTGATGTTGTCGCCATTTTCAGTATTGGAAGACTTGTGTTAAATTACATGATCCTTGTTGGACATGTCCCTTGCAGAACATACGTTCTTGTCTTTGGATCACAGTAATTCTTCCACTTAAATCTTCTTACCCAATTCAACCATACTGACTTCACCAGTTTCATGTCTCAATCTTCGTTTGTATTCATACCAGGAAGACGGTAATTTCTCAATCACAGCAGACACTTGAAACGTTTCATCTATCACCATACCTTCAGAAAAAATTTCATTGATAATACGCTGAAGTTCAAGGAATTGATCAACCACAGATTTTTCATTTGACATTTTCTATTCCAGGAATCTAACTACCAAAAATTTCTTACTTCCAGCAGTTTCAGCTTGGTATTTTTCCTCTAAAGCAGCCCATAAATCAAAAGAAGAAAAGTTGTCTTTTGCATTATAAAAATCATATAGTGCATCTTCTAAACAATTCAGAATATGATTTTTTGCCATATAGTTCTGTCTAACCCAACTTTCCAACTTCCTTTCATTTCCAGCATCATTCAAAGTCTCATCAAACGATTTCTGAACTAATTCATCTAACGTATGAAAACTCAAAAAGAATAACATCTTCGATTGCATCTTTAGAAATCTTTGCCACTGAATTTTTCTGGTCTGTCATCATCGTTTTTACCCATTGTTACAGAAGAAGTATATATTGTGTTAAGATTGTTAGATCTCCAACAATAAAAATGCTAAACAGAAGAAGATGTTAAGGTTAAGAAATCACTAAATTGATATCACACAATGGACAGAGCCACCTGCTCAGCAAATTGTCCTTAACACAATAGTCCGCGGGTACTCCTCAAGAATAAGATATGTTCTACCTCTACAGCAGAGATGTGTCCAAGATAGAACTGCCCGTTATGACTTGTATAAGCACAATACAAATCACCCTCAAGAAATTAACAACGAGATAGATGTGGAAGGGAAATAAATAAGCAGTGCGCAAAAAAAAACAAGAAGAGGGGAAAAGAAGACATGATACTAGTTGCTTCTGGAATGAGTTGAAATGAAGAAATTTGTTTTTATTTTATAGGCAGAAGAAGAGAATATCTTTAATGGATATTGATTGAAAATCAATTCCATGCATGAAACACGAACATAAATTTTGAAACGGAATTAAAACGCACCCGCAGCCACGCCCGCACCCGCGCCTGAACCCGAGCCCGAGCCTGACCGACCGGACGGACGACGGCGGCGTGCATGCTTCGGTGCGCAGCACCGCGTGTGTGTGAAATGTATGGTTGCACCAACTAGCCCATATCCTTAGTCCTCTCCCATACACAAAATAGTTTAAACCCCTAAGGGCCCTCCCTTAGATGCAACTTTCTTGGTAATAAGGAGTGGAATCATCTTTAGTTTCTCCAATGTGGGACTAAAGGTTCATTCACAAAAATGAAAATGAGTTAGTTTCCTTAGTGACCCCTTGGTCCTAAGATCCATTCCCCCCAAGACCAAAAAATAAAACATAATAAGTTCATTTTCTCCAACAATATATAGCTTTTTTTTTGAAATCTTTGGATAATCACCTCCCTGTAATACCCCAATTCGGCAGGTAGGGTTCGTCGAATGAAATATAGGTAATGGTTTGTCCTTTCCTAACACCGAGGCCTTTTCAGCATAACTGAGTTGGCAAAAAGCTCTGCAGTTAAGCGTGCTCGGGCGGGAGTAATCCAGGGATGGGTGACCTCCCGGGAAGCTGCTGCTGGATGACCGCAGCGGTGCCCGTAGAAAACCCCACACTGCCGGATGACCGCAGTGGCTAAGTGGGGACAATATCGGTGGAAGGTCGGGTCATTACAAAGTGGTATCAGAGCTTTTGGTTACGGAAAATCCTTGAGAGCGGGTGTAGGGTCTTGTCGTTTCACATGGGCAAAAGTTATTTCTAGGAGCACAATGATTTATTTTTTCTTTTGATGAAACTGTGTGTTGATTGTTCCTTTTCTTTGTCTTTAAAAGAATGGATGGAGATAAGAACAATGGGACTCGAGGTCGCGGTAGACTTAGAGGTGCTACTGGTCGAGGTCGTGGCCGAGGCCGAGGACGAGGCCGTGTTCAAGATGACAATCTGACTGAGACTTCCGTTGAAGAGAGTGTTGAGTATCCTTATTATGGGGGAATCCATAGTTCTAGAGATGATACGAGGTCTGGTAGTAGGACTAGGTCCTCTGGTAGTTCCAGGACGATTCGAGTTGACGGGGGTGACGCCGAACCTCAGGTTATAACTCTAGAGAATCTCCAGACGATGATGAATAATGCGATTACAGCAGCGCTAGATCAGAGGCTTGGACCACGTGAAGGCAGGGAGAATGTAGAGACTGCAGTAAGGAATGAACCACTCCTTAGTGAGAGACACCAAAATGGGAAGTCTTGGGTTCAGTATTACCAGGAGTTTCTGAAGATGAAACCACCTACATTCAGTGGAAAGGGAGGTGTAATCGAAGCACAGAAATGGTGCAACAGAATGGACAAGATACTATCTCAATTTGACTGCTCAGGAGCATTTAAGCAGAGAATAGTTGTGTTCCAACTGGAGGAAAATGCAGCAACCTGGTGGGAGTCCATGAATAGGACAGTTGATCCTAAGGAGTGCCAGCGGATAGTTTTCAAACAGTTTTTCCTTGAGCATTATTTCCCTCCCGTCGAGCGTCAGGAGATGATCAGACAATTCGAGAACCTACGACAGAGAGAAGATTAGACGGTTGTGGAGTATGAGTGTGAGTTTGACCGACTTTCCTTATTTGCTGATCACCTCATCCCTACGGAATCAAATCGAATTGCGAGGTTTTTAAGTGGTTTGAACGGTGGGAATACTCGTCATATCATTGCAAACCCTAGTTTTGATACGTATGCCAAGGTTGTGAATTGTTCTAGGGCACATTGCTTGAGGATTCAAGAGGAAAAGAAGAAGAAAACTAGCAGAGTGGATACTAAGGGTACGGAAAAAAAGGAGAATAAGTATGGGAATACTAGTGGTCAGAAACGTTATTTCCACCAGGGTAATCGGGGTTGGTAGAAACCACGAGCAGACGAGGGAAATAGTAATACTGGTGCCATAGTCCGAACCCCTCAACCAATGAGAACCGAGGGTTACGTATTTAAGGACCATGTTATCACTGCCAAGAACAAGGACACAAGGCTCGTGATTGTCCAAAAAAGGGCAAAACTGTAGCGAAAAATGAACGACGTCAAAGTCAGAACCAGCCACAAGGACGAGGGCCTCAGCCTCGGTTGAATGCTGTCATGCCTCGAAATGGTGAGGGACCGGTGGTAATGCTGGAAGGTACCTTCTTTATTCACACTCGTCATGGTAGAGTATTGTTGGATACTGGAGCTACCCATTCTTTTATATCTGTTATGTTTGTGAAAACGTTGCATGTTGTGTTAGAGAAGTGTTTTTATGTTGTTTCATCACCGATGGGTGGTTCAGCATCTATCGATCACATGTTTAGGTCGTGCATTATTCGTATGGGCACTATAGATTTTGCTGCAGACCCTTTTTGTTATGAATTTAGATCTGTACGATGTGGTCTTAGGCATGGACTGGCTTGCGGCGCATCATGCTAGGTTAGACTGTTACGCTAAGACAGTCACTTTTATTATTCCTAAGGAGGGTGAGATTGTCGTGTCCGACTTGATGGGGAGTTCACAACAGACCAGTAGGTTGTGTAGTGCTTTACTGGAGGTGTCATCATCAGAGACTTCACCTTTGGAGTCTATCGAAGTGGTATGTCTGTATCCAGAGGTGTTTGGGGAGATACCTGGTTTGCCACCGCAGAGGGAGGTAGATTTTTATATTGAAATGGAATCAGGAATTACACCTATAGCCAAAGCCCCATACCGTATGGCACAGGTGGAGATGAGCGAACTGAAGAAACAAGTAGAGGAATTGCTAGGTCAAGGATTCATTAGACGAAGCAGTTCTCCATGGGGTGCACCAGTGTTGTTTGTGGCTAAGAAGGACGGGTCGTTGAGAATGTGTATTGACTAACGAAAGTTAAATGAGGTTACAGTAAAGAACAAGTATCATTTACCAAGGATAGACGATTTGTTTGATCAACTAAATGGTGCAAAGTGGTTTTCCAAGATTGATCTGAGGTCTGGGTATCATCAGGTAAGAGTTCTTGAAAGTGATATTCCCAAGACATCTTTCGTGACTCGTTATGGATCATTTGAATTTTTGGTGATGCCTTTTGGGTTGACAAATGCACCGGCAGTATTCATGGATTTGATGAACCGTGTGTTTCGTGAATTTCTGGATAGTTTCGTGATTGTGTTCATAGATGATATACTTATTTACTCTAAGACTTCTGAAGATCACGAAAATCATTTTCATCAGGTACTTAAGACTCTGAAGGTGCATCAGTTGTATGCCAAGTTCGAGAAGTGTGAGTTCTGGAAGAAAGAAGTGAAATTTTTGGGTCACGTAGTATCAGGTTCTGGCATATCTGTTGATCCCTTTAAGGTCCAGGTCGTATCAGACTGGAAGCAACCCAGAACAATGACTGAGATCCGTAGCTTCTTGGGGTTGGCTGGTTATTACCGTAGGTTTATTCAGGGATTTTAAGTTCTGGTGGGTCCCTTGACGAACCTGACGAAGAAAGATGTTCCTTTCAAGTGGAGTATTGAGTGTGAGCAGGCTTTTTGTGAACTTAAAAGCAAGCTGACTTCTGCACCGGTTTTGATCATTCCGGAGAGTGGAGTGAAGAAGGTAATTTTTACTGATGCTTCGATTCAGGGGTTGGGATGTGTGTTGATGCAGAATGACAGGGTAGTTTCCTACGCTTCGCGACAGTTGAGACCTCATGAGCGAAACTACCCTACACATGACCTTGAGTTGGACGATGTGGTGTTTGCGCTTAAGATTTGGAGACATTATTTGTATGGTGAGAAGTTTGAGCTCTTTTATGACCACAAGAGTCTCAAGTATCTATTCTCTCAGAAAGAGTTGAATATGCGTCAGAGGAGATGGATGGAGTTAATAAAAGATTACAACTCCAAGTTGGAATATCATCCAGGGAAAGCTAACATGGTGGATGACGCTCTGGGACGACAGCCAATGGGAATAGTAGCTTTGTTGATGGTACAACAGTGGAGTATGTTAGAATAGGTTGCTTGTTTTGATTTCGACATGGGTACGACCAAAGGTCAAGACTTTTTCTTTGGTAGTATGGTTATCGGTCTATCTCTATTGCGTCATATTGTGGAATCTCAAGATGAGGATGAGTGGTGTAAGAGTCAACTAGAGAAAATACAGGAAATAACGGATAAGAGCTTTGTTGTTGGTCAAGATGGTGGGTTAAGGTATCGTGGAAGGTTATACGTACCAGATGTTAAGGATTTGAGACGAACAATTTTAGATGAAGCAAACCGAAGCAAATATACTATACATCCTGGTGGTAATAAGATGTATAAGGATTTGAAGCGGCAATATTTTTTTCCTTGCTTCACATACCAGGTAGGTTTTCTATCTCTTATACTCATTGCAAATTGACTTAACAAATCTAAACAGTCATCCTGTAATGTGTGCATCTCTTTATTAAACCGTTAGATTGTTATGAAATTTGTGTATATTGTGTTACTCTGAGTTATAAAGCTACCTTAAGAATTTCATGAGGATCAGGTTCAATTTACTACTGCAAAGATTGAATAAACTGAGACTACAATATTTTAAATTCAGACTCTGGACACTCAACTGTTTGTATGATTTCTCAATATCCGTATATCGGATTAAGCTGAAATTTTAGTATGATGTTTTTATATATATAGGTAATCTACTATAGAAATTTTATGAAGATATGAGCATTTTAGGTACCTCAAATCATAAGAGAATCGTGACTGAATCCTGTGTGTTGATGCTGGAAGCAGTCATGTTGTAATGTGTATAACTATGTAATAAACCGTTGGATTGAGCTAAAATTTTAGTATGATGTTTGTATACATATAGGTAACGTACTGTAGAAATTTCATGAAGATCTGAGCATTTTAGGTACCTCAAATCATAAGAGCATTATGACTGAATTCTGTGTGTTGATGCTGAAAGCAGTCATGTTGTAATGTGTATAATTCGGTAATAAACCGTTGGAATGAGATGATTTTTGGATTTGAGTAGGAAAAGTTGTGTTAGACTGTGACAGAGTTCAGTAGACTCCTGTACATACTCACCTGGTATAGATGATGCAATTTTGAGTGTAAAAGTTAGACAACAAGATATCACTAGGTAGTAATAGTGGTTGTTGTGCTTGTATTTCATCTGTTTGAGACTCGTAATTGGCTTGACTCCCAGGTGTTGTTGGGCGATGACCGAGGGGTCGCCTAGAAGATATGTATCTATTATCTTGAATGGTATCGATAACACTTATTTTCTGACGCCCGGTTGGGAATTAAGTGGACTACACAAGAGTTGATACGTGTCATAGTACGGTTAGAGATTGAAATTATAGAGATGAGATATCGATTAATTCCGTGGGTGGGAAATCTGTTTTATTACTACATGTTAACCTCTATTTTTTGGTGTCTCCGTGTCTTATGCATAGTATGAGGTTCTGTAACTATTTTTAGTCGTCGAAACTTTTATTTTACCAAGAGATACTCCTTTAAACCATTTTTTGGATTTTTTCGCCATTTCAAGGATTTGGGTTTGCTAGGTTATTTGTAAGTTTTATAAGGGTGCGAAAGCCTACTTTAAGTTGGGGTCTGACCCAACTTACTATTATTTTTCAGGGAACGGCGGCCGCGGAGCAACCTAACTAGTAGAACAACTTTTTGTTCCAAAAAGCTACATCATCTTTGTCTTCAAGGTGCTTAAACATGAAATAATTTATTGTTTTTAAGTCTAGATTTCTTTATTTAAGTAAGACTCTTATCGTTTAATTTATATAACCGACCTGCGTGTCGAAGATAGACTTTTGTTTTAAAGATCTTTTATAACTCTCGTCATTTTTAAATAAGATTTTTTTTTAAAAACCTATTATTTTCAAGAGCACCACACGATAGCCGGATCTCCATTTGTTGGCTTGAAGGTTTGAGTGTGTAAAGTGTTCCATGAGTATGCCACACTTCTATTTTAGGGCGTCCGACCTAGAATTATGAGGTGGGGCGTTACAAAGTGGTATCAGAGCCGACGACGGGTCACCTGCCAAGGGTGAGAGAATACGTTGGACGGGGTGTTCCAGGTATTGGTCTCATAGGTGGTAGGGAACGTCGGAGATCTGGGTTTGAATATATTCCGGAGCCGAGGATGACTCCAATTTAAGGTAGTGGTATTGTAATACCCCAATTCGGCAGATAGGGTTTGCCGAATGGAATATAGGTAATGGTTTGTCCTTTCCTAACACCGAGGCCTTTTCAGCACAACTGGCTCAGAGTTGGCAAAAAGCTATGCTGTTAAGCGTGCTTGTACGGGAGTAATCCAGGGATGGGTGACCTCCCGGGAAGCTGCTGTTGGGGGATGACTGCAGCGGTGCCCGTAAAAACCCCACATTGTCGGATGACCCCAGTGGCTAAGTGGGAACAGTATCGGTGGAAGGTCGGGTCATTATACTCCCATACCCTCACTGCCTTTGATTTACTTCCCAAAGGTATACCCAAGTATTTCATAGGAAAATAAGACAACGAACAACCAAATTGAGCCGCACTCTTTCCGACACCCACTAAAGCACTCTTTTTAAAGTTTACTTTAAGTCCGGAAACTAGCTCAAAAGCAAGCAACACATTTTTAAGATGCATCACTTGCTCAACATTATCATCTAAGAAAAAATGAGATCATCTGTAAATTGTAAATGATTTATGTCACTAGCATTCACAGCCGACCTAAAACCAGCAAATAGCTTCATTTCCGCTACTTTCTTAATCATAACAGATAGAACCTCCACTACCAAAATGAATAAGAAAGGAGACATGGGATTACCTTGCTTTATGCCTTTACTACTTCTGAACAATGAAGATGTCGTGCCATTGATTGTCATAGAGAATCTAGTACTAGAAAGACACCATTTAATCCAATTTCTCCATCTAAAGCCAAAACCAAACCTTGCAAGAGTATAATCCAAACAGCTACAACTGATATTATCAAAAGCTTTCTCTAAATCCACCTTAACTACCAAACCAGGATTACCATCTCTTTCTCTAGAATCAATCAACTCAGATACAATAAGAATCTCATCTGTAATTTGTCTACCATCCACAAATGCTCTTTAAAATTCAGAAATGATAGAAGAAAAAACTTATTTTAATTAGTTGGCCAAACACTTAGAGACAATCTTATAAACACCCCCTATTAAACTAATTGGTCTGAAATTGTGCATAGAGACAGCTTGGAAATCAACTTGGTGTTAGTACAATTTAATCGCCAGTCAATATTTCCAGTCTGCTCAAATTATTTTACCACTTCCATGAAATCTGATTCGATAATGTCCCAAACTGCTTTCAAAAACTCAATTGTATAACCAACAGGTCCCGGCGATTTATTTCTACCAAAATCCATATCATATTCTTAACTTCCTCCTCAAATGGCTTCTCCAACAAAACTGTGTTGTATTTGGGAAATGCATGATTTTTCCAACAGCTATAAGTCCACTACTTCTTGATTAGCCACCTGATGGCTGATAGAGAGAGAGCATGAATTGGTTATATCAAAATGATGACAAACATAAATAATTAGCGTTAAAGAGTATGACATAATAAACGAAATTTCGAGAAGTAGATCATGATCCACCGACTCCATGATTGGTCGTAGGTTCGAATTCTACTTGGGGAGATTTGATTCATTCTGAATGAAAGAATTCAGAATGAAATGAAAGGGTTCGCGTTGACCGTTAGGAGTAGGTAACCCGTTCTCTGTCTTTCTTTCTATTACATTCTATCACATCGTATCACATTCTGTTCTGCGATATTTGAGAGTCGCCGTCAATACCTCGGTGTAAACAACATTATGAGTACCATATCTTTCATACGAATGAAATGTTTAATTTCATGATCACTATTGTTTGTTCCAACTCGAGCAACGTTAGCACGATTAGTCGTTTCTATCCTAATTCAAAAAAGAAAAGGAAAAATCCTTGGTCTAAAATCTAACCACTATTTCTCATTTCCTTTCACCACCATAGTCCATAGAAATAAACTCACGTCATCAACAGAAAAATCTAAGTACAAAAAAAATCCACTTGAAGCTAAATACTTATATCAAATTTTACTGCTACACAAGTAAAAAAGTCAAAACTGTTCATAAACCTTAATATCATCGTACTTTATGCGTAAGATTTAATGTAGAGCAAAATCACTAATTTAAGTATTTTAATATAAAATCACTGTATGTGTTTGTGCTTAACAAATCCAAACATAAATTTTTCTTCCTGTGTAGCAATATAACTAACAGGAGAGAAGTTTTGGAAAGTACAAATATATAACGTGGAATCAAAAGAAACTATTTATGGTCACGGTTTTTTTGGATTTGCCTTTTATTATTTTCCTCCTAATTTATTTAAACCAATCATATATTGTCAAGTGTCCTCACAAAAACTCTAGTTTCACAAAATCCATAAAAATCTTATTTCGACCAATAAAAAATAAGAATTTTGATCGTTTTAGAAAAGTGATAAAAAATAGTTCGTAACTAAGACTTGTGAAATCGTTTTAAACCTAATTCTGATTTAAACTATAAATTATGTAAAGGATTTTAACAATATTAAGAGAAACTGGTACTCAGGATTCCACCAAAATCACTTCTGAATGATTTCTACATGATTCTTTAACAATTATAGCTTTTTTATTGACTATATTTCTTTGCCAAAAGTAGATTTCTAAGACATCAACTGTAAATCGTAAGCATGGCGCATCAAAAGCTCTTAATTCTCAGCATACACCATCAAACAAAATCACAACTAAGTTAGAAAAATCATAAATCAATTTAAAATCAATGCAAAAAGTCATAAAAAAGTTATCATTCATTCATGAAATATGGCTTCCTCCATTGTCCCGGTGATTGGGTTTAGCTTATCATACTCAAAAAACTCCCAAAAGATAGAAACATGGCTCAAAAGTGCTTGAGAAAAAAAAATCAAAAATAAATAAACAAGGAATCTACAACGTTTTCAGCCGTTGCAGACTATGTTTTGTCACAATACTGGAATAGTACACTGTTGCTAAAGACTTTAAAAACAACGACATGTCTTTAATGCTTTTTTCTGCGACTGTCTTCCTCTGCCTTATGTTCTTCTTCTTTTTTCCCTCGAGCAGAAAGCTTTTTGCTCTGAATTTTTCCCGTGACTCCCAACCTCATTTTCCTTTTTTTTTTCACTATTTATAGGTCTAGTAAACCCTAAGAACTAATCCTTATTCGATAAGGACCCAAAAATCAATTCAAAACAACTCCAAATATCGTGTTTATCCCAAAATCATACGCAATCTGTTTCCGGCAATAGAGAGACTTTCCAACCTCTTTTTTCCGGCCTTAACCACTCTGTTTGACGTGTTTCATATCGTATTAATTGCTTCTTTCCTTTTAGATATCGAAAGGGACTTTAAATCCATAAAACTCGGTTTCTAACAACTCAGGTAATCTCTCTCATGCGTGTGGGTGCCTTTATCATCTGCATGAGTGCCTTTAGTAATTTTATGGGTGTCTTCATCAAATTTTTTAGCCAATTTTTTCACATATGTTTATTTCCGAAAAATACCTATAAACACATAAAATAACACAATAAGTACCAAATTGAGCATTAACAAAATAGATAATTGAGAACAATTTAGACACAAAAATATGTCTATCAAATACTCCCAAACTTATTATTTGCTAGTCCTCGAGCAAATCTAATTTATAAAATAGAAATCTAACTCACTTTCGTATGAATCACGACTACACTTAGCACATGCAGCTAGCCGTTAAACTCCTAGGTGACCCTAGAAGACGAGTTTTATCTCGTGAGGTTTAGAAGAGGTATACCCACAAAACCTTTACTCCAAATTTTAGCTATTTGTGAACATTGAGGGTAGACACTAAACATGCTATTTAGTTGGCTACTAAATTCTTCGGCTATAGGAATAATTAACCTATATGAGTCCAATTTTTGTACACGAGTTTGCACTCAGCGTACGAAAGTTCATAAAAGAATTCAAAACTCTACATAGACAGTCGTTCAACCACGATACTCAGAATCTATCAAAGATGAATCACAAGAATAGATTTAGAAGATGGATATGGATAAAATAATGAAGTTTGCATATGTTGACTAAGATGAACGGTGTTTCCCATATTTGTATGAAGGTCATTGCCAGGATGAATCCTAATGGATTGAGATACGCTCCCACTGGTCTTAATGTTTATACTAATATCGACTCAGTTGGTCCCAGCGGTCGATTGATTGAAAATAAAACAATTATTAACTTTTTTTTATTATTTTTTCATTTTTTGTTCATCATTTTTTTGGTCTGAGTAATGGTCTAAATAAAATACAATAATGGGGTTTGATCTCAAACACTTTACTTCATCCCGGCGGCGATAACAAGGCCTTACTAGTGCCCCACCAAATCACTTAGACAAACACAAAAAAATTGTAAAAATAAAAACAGAAGGTGATGTGGTTGAGATACACTCCGAGATATTGTGACAAATATCATGTTATCTCTAACACCTGATCTAGGCGTCCTTTTATGATTAGACAAATTAGCTGGGTACACCAATTCATATAAAAGAAGGGCTAAGTTTTTATCTACTTAGAATGGTTAGTGTCATCCTGAATTGTTCACAAGTTTCTAGACTTTGGGGTTTCATATTTCACTAAAAGTTTGTCCCTTACCCCCAAACTTGAATCTAACATTGTCCTCAATATTCTAAAGATAAATGATTAAAAACATCAACAAGGAAGAACTGTTACCAATCAAAGAAAATGAGTTAAGGAAAGATATTACCGAGTTGCATGAGCATGTGTTAACTTCCAGTAAGTGCTAAGTTTAAAGTCTTCAGCCAGATATAAATACCACAAAATGGCTAGTCACCTTTCAAAATCATACCAAGAGCCAAAACAACTGCGGGTCCTCATAACCAAATAGAGCTAACACAAATATAAGACCACTATACTGGATCATACAAATGAACAATTATAGCATAACCTTAGGTGAGGTTTCTTTAAAGACAACTAGATTTATCTGGGGTGTCCATTTAGGTTCCATATGAATGTCCAGATAGACAGATTTAACCAAATGACATGTCTCTAATAGCAAGAATTCATCATGGACAGCATCAGGAGGATCAAGTTGTGGAGTCTGCAGAGATTCAAGTAATACCTTAGATGCACAAAGCTCGAGTCCCAAGTTAGGGACTTAAAATAGGGATACCTGACGATCACAAAAATCATCATTACCCCTAAACTTAGGGTAACCATTACTCTCAGATATACCTAAAACTATTGCTTGAATTTCAGGGTCCTTAGAGTTTGAAAAATACTCGAGAGCTTCTTCTAGAGGCGGGCCACACATTTGATTAAGAGAATGTTATCATCAAATTCATCTGGGGAATCACCAATGTCGTGCCAATGATCATGAACTAAAATGTTAATCATATTTGTATCTTCTATCTCATCGATCTCAGAAGGTTGTCTAGTAACATTAAAGACATTTAGTTCAGTGGTCATATTACTAAACGATATGTTCATACGTCTGGTTCTACCGTTGATGACAACATTAGATGTGGATAAAAATGGGTGACCTAAAATCACTGTTATTTGGGCATTTTTGTCCTGAACGGGCTGGGGATCTAGAACAACAAAATCCACTGGATAAATGAACCTATCAACCTTAATCAGAGCATCTTCTATGACACCACGAGAGACTTTGACAGACCTATCCGCTAATTGCAATGTCATTTAGGTCGGTTTCAAGTTACCAAGACCTAGCTGGTTGTACACATGATACGGAGTAAGTTAACACTAGCTCCTAAGTCAAGCAATGCCTTATCAACCAAGTGATAACCAATCACATAAGATATGGTGGGGCATCCAGGGTCGTTATACTTAGGGGTGTTTGGTTCAGAAGGATTGAACTTACTTGACCAGCTATAAAGGCTTTCTTATGTACATTAAGCTTACGCTTTTGTGTACAAATATCTTTAAGGAACTTGGCATACGCAGGAACTTGCCTAATTGCCTCTAATAATAGAATGTTGATGTTGACCTGCTTAAACATTTCCATTATTTCATTGAAAATCGATTCCTTCTTTGTTGGAAGGAGCAGTTGTGGGAATGGGGCTCTGGGCATAAAATCGGGCTTAAAAGGAACTACACTAGACTCTTTAGAGACTTTATAAGTCTCTTCAGTTATTGGATTAGAAGGGTGACCTATATCATGTTCACTATCAGGCATGGTTACCTCATTGTCTATTGTTTTACAGCTCCTAAGGGTTGTAATTGAATTCACATGGTTTGATGATTTCTCAATAGTTATTTTATGAACTCCTTTAGTATTAGGTTGTGGTTGACTATGGAATTTTCCACTTTCTCTCTCACTTGGTGTCTTATTTATCTGACCTACTTGGAGTTCTAAATTCGCATCTGGGCATTAAACTGAAAATTCTGATTGGTTGCTTGTTGAAATCTGAGTTGGTTCTGTGCTAACATAGTAAAAGATTCCTCTAAGCTAGTCATTTTCTTCTTTGAAGGGTTCTGAGAGTAAGTTGGCTCTAGTGGATTCTTTGGATAACTAAACCTGGTGGAACTTGGGGATTACTAGTTTGACCATGATTTGGACCCTTAGACCAAGAAAAATTAGGATGGTTCCTCCAACCAGGATTACATGTTTCTGAAAATGGGTTATGTTTCTGACGATTATCGAGTCTAGAGTTATTGTAATGAGCATGGGCTTGCTCTTCACCAGTTTGTACCTCCCAAGTGGACTTGTTGGGTTCTAATGCATAACTAGACTGATTCAACTCTAAGGCTTCTAAGCTTCTTGTTATTGCTGCAAATTTGGCATCTGATTCAAAAGTTTCATCTACCCTATTGACATTATCTCTATTCAGTATAAGTTTTTTCTGGGGTTCCCTACTATATTCCCGTTGCTGGTCTTTTTCGGCAATCTCATTCAAAAATGCCATCGCCTCATCAACAGTTTTATTTTCAAACCCCTCTGTACGCAAAGACTCGACCATGGTTGTCGTTGGATAATCTAGCCCTTCATAGAGGATCTGGACTAGCCTTACCTTTTCTAGGCCATGATAAGAACATTGTGTCAATAAATCATTGAACCTCTCCAAATACCTATATAAAGATTCTCCCTCTAGTTGTAAAAATGTGCAAGCTTGTTTCCTAAGAGATGATATTTTGTGCCTATGGAAAAACTTCAAGAAAAAGGCAGATATAAGTTGTTCATATATCTCGATAGACTCAGATGGCAAACTATATAACCAAGATTTGACCTTGTCTCTCAGGGAAAAAGGAAACAACCTAAGTTTCAAAGCTTTATCAGTAAAGTTCTGAATTCTTAGGGTACTACAGATTTCCTCAAATTCCCTAATGTGAAAGTAGGGGTTTTCATTCTTTTTTCCTAAGAATATTGGGAGCATCTGTATGATCCCTGGTTTTAGGTCTTAGTTTGCTTCAGTTGCAGCTAACTTGATACATGATGGACGAGTAGTTATAGTGGGATTCAACAAAGCTTTTAAGGTTGCTATTTTGGCACTATCAAAGGACTAAGAGTGACTTCCCCACACAGTGTCAAGTTTTCAAAATTAATGTTTCCAAAAACAGGGCTCTCTAGATAGAAGTCTTCGAGATCCTCGTTTTTAGAAACAGAATTACTAGGCTTTTCGCTAATAAAACGACCTAGAGTGTCTCTTTTCCAAGCTCGTTCAGTGATGGTCTCGAGCGGTCTTGGTATGCACTAGAGAGACTAAAAAAATAAATTCTAAGTGGAAGGGAATTCTAAACAAACACAAACAAGTATGAATCAACAAAATCAATTTTATTGAATCTAGCAAACAAAAAGCATGATAACTCCACTTAGATTGTTTCTAGACAACTTCTATTCTACCAAAAGGAAACTAGTTGCAGTTTAGCAAACCTCTTGGACCGATCCGAATTAGATTATCAAAGAGAAGTAGGATAAGCTTTATGGAGCTTGAATAACCCTACCTCTTTGGCAAACGTTTCCTTGGGTTATAAGGTGGCACGAACCCACTTAAAATAATCTTCCTGATCCTTGAGTTGAGCTAACAAAGTAACCAATACAATCCTTTTGATAGATTTTCCAATAACCTAGTTACCCTATCGGTCTTCTTTCTAGTAAAATTTTAAGGCTTAGGTTCGCGTTTGGAAACGTGTTCCTAAAGAAGGCAAGAAGGATACGGTGATGAAATCCGAACCCTTGTCTTGTATGACCAGTTCTTGCCCTTTACTAAAAATTAAAGTCCGTATTCAGTCCTCAACATATATGCAAACGAAAGAATACAGTAAACCCACTAGTAGGAGTTTCATGGGTTGATCGAGTTTTACCTCCCGTTCTAGACGGGCGATGAACCGTTGAAGTCGGCTCGGACAACTGACTCCTGTGTCAGTGTACGAACCTAAGGGCTGAGACAGTATCATAATTGTCGTCCTTCCCTGTGCAGTTTATATTTAATACTACCCTTTCGTAGGGTTTAAAAATAATATTAAAGTCCATTGTCCAAAAATAAAGTTCAAAAGTGTCCAAAAATAACACAAAAATAAAAAGAATTACAAAAATAAAAACCCTAATAAAATTTCTAAAATCACAAGAAATAAAACCCTAAAAATTAAATTAAAATAAAACTAAAATCTTTGTCTTTCTTTTTCTGTTTTTTTTCGATTTGTCTTTGACTTCGAGTATTTAATTAATCACCAAAATCTTTGGCTCAACTTTCTTTTTGATCAAAAACCTGTAGCAAATAGAAAAACACTCAAAAACCTAAAATAGAACAAAAGAATAAAAATCTAAAATAAAACTAAACCTAAAAACAAAAACAAATCTAAAACTCTAACCTAAAAAAAAATCCCCGGCAGCGGCGCCAAAAAATAGTTTTAGAAAAGTGGTAAAAAAATAGTTCGTCACTGAGACTTGTGAATATTCGTTTTAGATCTAATTCTGATTTAAATTAGTAATTATGTAAAGGATTTTAACAATATTAAGAGAAACTGGGACTCAGAGTTCCACCAAAATCACTTCTGAGTGATTTCCAATGATTCTTTAACAATTATAGATCTTTGATTGACTTTGTTTCTTTGCCAAAAGTAGATTTCTAAAACATTAACTGTAAATCGTAAGCATGGCGCATCAAAAGCTCTTAAGTCCCAACATACACCATCAAACAAAATTACAACTAATTAAGAAAAATCATAAATCAATTTAAAATCAATGCAAAAAGTCATAAAAAAATAGTTACCATTCATTCATGAAAGGCTTCCTCCAC
The DNA here is from genome assembly GCA_023531435.1 of Papaver californicum. Lineage (NCBI taxonomy): Eukaryota > Viridiplantae > Streptophyta > Magnoliopsida > Ranunculales > Papaveraceae > Papaver > Papaver californicum. The sequence goes on from JAJJMC010006817.1 coordinate 3,446,230, forward strand.
TGTCCCGATGATTGGGTTTAGCTTATCATGCTCAAAACACCTTAAAAGATAAAAACATGGCTCAAAAGTGCTTGAGAAAAAAAGAAAATAATCAAAAATAAATAAAACAGATAATCTACAACGTTTTTAATTATTGCAAACTATGTTTTGTTACGGTACTAGAATAGTACATTGTTGCTAAAGACTTTAAAAACAACGACAGGTCTTTAGTGGTAGTAGCAGAGTAATGCCTACCAAGAGTATCGAAAGTTTTTCCTGCGAATGTCTTCTTTTGTCGTATGTTCTTCTTCTTCTTTTTTCCATCGAGCAGAAAACTTTTTGCTCTGAATTTTTCCCGTGACTCCCAACCTCATTTTTCTTTCTTCTTTTCACTATTTATAGGTCTAGTAAACCCTAAGAACTAATCCTTATCCGATAAGGACCCAAAATTCAATTCAAGACCATCTCCAAATATCATGTTTATCCCAAACCCATACGTGATCTGTTTTCGACAATAGAGAGACTTTCCAACCTTTTTTTTCCGGCCTTAACCACTCTGTTTGACGTATTTCATCTCGTATTAATTGCTTCTTTCCTTTTAGATATCGAAAGGGACTTTAAATCCCATGAAACTCGATATCAGATGAAATCTAATAATTTTGTCCCATTTGCATCTAGTCCGCTATCTAACCGGTAGATTGGATGTGATGGTTTAATGATTGCATTTTTATTATTCGATTATTTACGAAAGATAATTATATGAATAAGTTAACCTCCTTTGAACTTCTGATTAGTTGCCTGCTCTTACTAGTTTATTAACAAAAAAATCCTAATAAAACAAATATACTCGGACAAGCCCATTACTGATAATGTAAGCAATTTAAAGAGTGATCATCCGTGCATACTCTATTAGTCACATATTATCTCGTACGATTTGAATTATTTTTTTTATAAAATTTAAACGATAAAAAAATTAACGCTAATATTTTAATGATATGTGGTTCTTATATGACTTTATATTCTTAATATTTATATTTTTTAGAAAGTAGGGTATAAATATATAGTTAGGAGGGGTATTTTTTAAGGGTGTATTTGTAGAGGTATTTATTCAATTTCCATTAATTTTTTTGTGTGAGATAATTTCAAAAAAAACTTGTTTAAGATTTAAATTGTAGTCCTAAATATTTTTGCACATCTAGTAAACTGGCACTTAATCTCCTAGTTTTTTTCCCTATATATTACCCAATCTGTTAATTAGGTAATCGTACATCGAGAGCATAGTTTTTAGAATCTTACAATTTACGACACGACTCGTATAATTCGCTCTAGAATTTCGCCAAACGATGCGAATGATAACTATGAACTGAATCTTACGATTTGTACTGTTCACACCAATTCATGACTCATATAAGTCTAAACCTGTACATTCCAAATGTTTTTTATTAAAATAAATTGTTAGAGAGGAAAAAATTTGAACTCAAATCCCATGCCCATATAACTTAGTGCCCAGTCACTATTTGGACACATATTTGTAGTATGTATTCTTCATTTTTTATATCTATAAGAGTAATGACATAAATTTAAACTTATTAGTATATATCTAATATATATAGATTTATCATGAATCTTTATATCACGATTTCCCGTTTAATTCGATAATTTATGATTCGGTTTACGATTTAAAAACTTATTTTAGATGAATTGGGTTATATGCAAAAAAAAAAAAAAAAAAAAAAAAAAAAAAAAAAAAAAAAAAAAAAAATAGAAACCATTGGACGGTCTTAAATAGACCGCTGTAGGAGTTGAGCGGTCAAGCTTTGGGCGGAAATATCTGAGCCCCGTTAGAATTTAGCGGAAGTCTCTTTTTCTTTTTAAGATTTTCTTTACTTCGATCAAACCTCACCACACCCAGAATCTCTCCACTAATTTCATTCGATTTCCCCTCAAATTAATTTAGAGTTTCATTTTGATTCTTCAGTAGACATCCATCTAGTATAATTATCAATGTATTCTACTACTAGCATACACCAGTAACATTAGTTCTACTTCCAACTGTCAATCTCTGAATTCCGACTCCTCAGACTGAGTGAGTAAGAGAAATGATGGCGAAGACGACTACGAATATCAATAATAATAAGAAGAGATCATGGGAATTAATATTCGCATGTCTCTATGCGATTGCTTTCTACATCTTCCTCATTCATCGTTCTTTACAACTCTCACGCAATCACTCTGATAAAATTTACAATTTGCGTCACGGTTGGATCTCCAATCGACTCAATGTAACTGCTCTCCGATTCATTCATTGATTTGTCCAGTTATCTAGTTATCTAGCTAGCTAGTGTATGTATGTAATTTCTAGTGCTTAGAATTTGGTTTTGTTTTTGTACTAGGATGTATCTGATTCGCAATGGAGAAACTTCCGTGGGAATTTACCAATTCTTACTCTTGTGTTCGGCCTCTTTGTACTTTTGGCAAACACTTCGAGGGCATTGTTTTGCTTGAAAGGGAAAGGGATGTCTGTTGTTTGGACATTTGTTTCTTTCATTTACTTATTGTATCTACACGGCGCTTGGTACGTACATACATTTTTGAAATGTTTGTTTGTTTTTGCATAAACAATTAACTGCATTGATGTATGATAGACTCTCACTTCGAGTCACTTATTAACAATCGTTTGAATTTTTGTAATGGCAGTGTTATTTTCATTGTTTCAATTGCTTCACTTAACTATCTTTTAGTAAAGGTACGCACTCAGTTGATTATGATGTTGAGTTTTTGCTGGTTCGTATATGTACTTGTTGCTACGGAAAAAGTGACACTGATGGTTATTTATCTATTATTTGGTTAAATCGAAGTATGGTTGCTGTTCACTAGACCATCCAATTCACACTTTCTAATACTCATGATGTTTTACTAGATATGTGTTTCTGCAGATGCTTGCAAAGTTGAGGTATTTCCCGTGGGTACTTTGGGTGTTTAATGTGTTTTTTCTTCTGTGCAACCGTGTTTATGAAGGATATTCTTTTACGACTATCGGGTTAGTGAGATATTGGTAACTCTTGGTTATTGTGGTTGTTAATAGATAGTGATGTATTGTGGGTTTTATCTTACTTATTCTTGATCGAGTAAAGTTTGATGTGCACAGGCAACATTGGGCTTTTCTCGATAACTACCGTGGTAACTTTAGGTGGCACATTTGCTTCAACTTTGGTAATTCGTTATTCTCCTCACGTCTTAATTTGTTGCTTTTATTCATGTGTAAGACATTTACTGTTTATTTCATGTAGTGTTTATTCGCAGTTATTACAACTCTATCTCTATGCACACTAGTTCTCGGCACCACATGCTTACATGAATTCACTAATTGTGACATTAAATATTTACTGCACTCGCTTTTCTTTTCAGAGTTTGATTTTATTTGTATGTGTGGCAGTTGTTCTACGCATGATAAGCTTTGGATATGATTACTACTGGGCTCTTCGAGATTCTGGTTTTGATCAAAAGGTATGCATGGTTCAACTCATCCTTTATATAGGTTTTTGGTTCAAATGAGAAATATTTGGGTTGGTGGCTTGGTGGATTTCTGCCGTTTGTGGAATATAAGATTAAGTATTCTAGAATATAGTGGTGCATTCTAAGTTATTAATGCTGTAGTATGCTTACTGATATGTGTATGGTTTATCTCACTTAACTATTTTTAAACATGCTGTCTAATATTGCACTACTTTTAAGGATATTATTCAAGTTGCTAAATCAATTACTAGTTGTATTGATCCTTTCTTCTCTGTGGTGGTTGCAGAAGCACATTAAACGCTGCGAGAGCTGTTCCTTAGGGAAACCATGTTACAAATCTTTGCAGGTTTGATATTACATTTGTCATATTTGCAGTATTGATTATTTGACAGCTTACTGATCCAGCATTATGAATTAGATTTATCAGTGGCCTGACATGAAAGGTTTGGATCTCATGGGCCATAGTTATAATTTGTCTTTATAACTCATAGAACCCAGTCCCAAAATGCCCGGAGGAATTATTAGTCAAGACTCTCCAATACCAATACAACTTGCTAAATGTCCTGTATTTACACATCCCAGCACGAATTTTACAGTTTCTGAATGCCATGTGCACAGAACATTGGTTTATTTGGTGCTTCCATGTAGTTTTTATAATCCATTAGATTGATGGTGGTTCTAAAATTTCCTATCGTTTCCAGGAGAGAAGCATTCCAATCGACAAATACTCATACATAACATACATTTGTTATCTGGTATATGCACCCCTCTACCTTGCTGGACCAGTTACAAGCTTCAGCGCATTCGCTTCACAGGTTTGCTATTTCTTTAGTGTTTCCCTTTGTGTATAGCTGCATATATATGATGTGCTCAGCCCTTCATACTCTTACGTAATTCAAATCTTTAAGAAAGATATTCTAGCCTCGATTTGTTGTTTATGTAACAAAGTAATTCTGTTTTTCTTTAATGCATACTGAGATATCGACTGTTTGACTTCCAAGATACATGATTTAAAAAAGCGTTTTGCTTTGCGCTTCAATACCCGCTTTTTTGCGCGCTTTGCTTATAGGTTTTGTCTGTCAGTTTATTTTTGGGCTTTAAAGCCCCAAAACAGGCTTTAGATGTCTGTTTAGCTTTCTTATAACTTGAAATAGTATTAAAAATACCCTAAAGCTATTCCAGTATCTCATTCAACCACTTGTTTTAGACGTTTCTTTTTCCTTCTTTCTTTTTATTCTTCTGCGATCTTCTTCAATTCTTTAATCATGTCTAGCCAAGCTAGAAAGAGTACCAAAAAGATTTATTAGTATTTATTCTATGATTTTCTCCCTTTAATACATTGACAACTTCTAAGTTTTTCATATAGATTTACAGGTATTTATTAAGTTAAATATTTAGCAAAGCAGAGCTTTGATAACGCTCGCTTACGCTTTGCTAGGACAGCGTATCGCTTTATGCTTTCGCTATTTTAAACATTGCCAAGATATCCTTAATCTTCATCAACTGTCAGTAATGTAGTCACTTGGTATGTTATTAATCTGCTGTTTTGCCATTTGCAGTTAGATGAACCACAGAAGAATCATTCTGTCGGATCGGTGGCTTTATATGGGTTAAGATGGGTTCTTTGTTTATTTCTCATGGAACTAATGACACATTTTTTTTACTATAACGCCTTTGCAACCAGGTAAGTTCTGTAACATGACAGTTCTTAACAAATGTTCTTACAGTCATTTTTAAGGCTAAACTGTACTTTGTTTCTAGTGCCTCGTGGAAACATTTATCTCCTTTGGAGGTTTTCATTGTTGGATATGGGGTAAGAGATCCCAATGTTAAATTTGGTAACGTTGCTTGAGTTACTCGTGTAGCTGTTGACCAAGAAATATTGCTTTAGGTTTTTCTTTGTGTGTACAATAAATTTGAATTGCGATATTCTATTTTTATTACAAGTTGCACTTATTTTCTTCTGGGGCAGGTCCTGAACTTCATGTGGCTGAAGTTTTTACTGATCTGGCGCTACTTCCGGTTTTGGTCACTGGTGCGTTCTTGAAGACTAAATAGTTCTCCCTCTACCTCTCCAACCTCCTTACCTGTTGGATACAGTTGTGGAGCTCTATCTGAACTGTATTGATTAAACTCAGATCAGAAATCTGCCACTTTTTTTTTTCTCTTTTCTTTTGAAATGGTCAAATCGTTGTGGTTATAAGTTGGTTTAGTGGTTTCATCATCTGAGCCTTTCATACAATCTTATAACTGTAGGTTGGAGGCATCGAAGCCCCGGAGAACATGCCAAGATGTATGAATAATTGCTATGACTTGGAAGGTTTTTGGAAAAGTTGGCATGCTTCCTTCAACAAATGGCTTGTCAGGTTTGCCTCAGTCCTTATTGCTGAGTGTTAACCATGTCATGTGCATCTATTTTACATTTGATTTTATGGTTTAGGTACATGTACATTCCTCTAGGTGGTTCTAAAAGAAAGCTACTCAACGTGTGGGTTGTATTTACATTTGTGGCAGTATGGCACGACTTGGAGTGGTACTTCATTTTTCTTCACTTGTATAAGCTTGTTAATGACTAGTTTCTGGATTCTTCTATGATTTGGATCAAAATATTAGATTTTGGTCAGTTCTGTTTTAATATTTTCATCTTTATTTGTCCATAGGAAGCTTCTTTCATGGGCGTGGTTGACATGTTTGTTCTTTATCCCTGAAATGGTAGTGAAATCAGTGATTACATCATTTAAGGTGACAATCTTATTTTTCAAATTATTTTTGGAACTTCATTCTTACTTAAACATATTGTTTAGTGTTTATGGATAGTCATATCTACAGAGCGTGAAGATAGCATTTTTTGTATTTATGTGTTTAGATGCTTTTGTACTTCATTTTGAAGCCTTGTTTCTTTGCCTGATGCCACCATGATTTTTCGGAATTATATTTTCAAAAAGCTATTGTGATTTCAGGCTAAAAATTCATTTGAGGAGTTCGTTCTTCGTGAGTTCCGTGCAGTTGCTGGTGCTATTACCATTACATGCCTCATGGTACGTCTTCCCCTCTACACTCAAAAGTGTTATAGGATGCCTACCCTGTTTTTGTCCCTCGCCAACATAAGTTTGTTGATGGTCAAAATAATGAACTCTATTATATCTTCCGCTTTACTTAAGCTTGTCACAATAACCAAACTTCAGTGGCTGTTGCCCAATTTTTATCCATTCAATAGCATAGGATTCTTTTAGTCTGCACGATAAGACAGTTTATTTAAGGTGAATTTAGGGTACTCACTATATCAGTAACGTAAATTTGTTGTCGTTACTTGTGTACAGGTCGCGAACCTCGTTGGTTATGTCATTGGACCGTCGGGCATTAATTGGTTGATTTTTAGATTCCTCTATAAAGATGGTATGTTAATGATGTCTTTCTAAGGTGATCAAAGTGTATCAAGATTTTGCTTGAGTAGGATGATCAGATGATGCAACCGTAGGAGTTTAACTTTGATCTTTTTCAACTTTCCACAGGACTACCTGTTTTGGGCGGCATGCTTGTAACATTTTATATTGGGACAAAGGTAAATTTCTCTTCGAGTACTTCATGTATTCTGATCTACTATTTAGAATGTGGAAGTTTCTGATCACCTCAAGGTATGAATGTTGGCAGATAATGTTCTATATTCGTGAAGCAAAGGAAACAGTGCCATAAGAGTTGTTAGCCAATCCAAAATTGATCCTTGTAACACGAGACACTACAACATTTTGATCTGATTTACAAAAGAAACTACAAGGGCATGCACCATAGAGGTAGGGATCTTCCAAAGCAATCTTGTTAGACACCCTTCTGGCAAAAATGACACTAATTGGAGTTGCAGAAAAGCAAATATTAAGTTACAATCATCTAGTTCTCATGTTTACGCTAGTGGATAGCGGCAGAAGTACATCCATTTTTGTTCAGCTTTGGCTGTTGTAGATTTCAAATGACTTGTAAACCAAAAATTGTGTACACAATGTAGTATATTCCAACCTCACTTTAGCTTAAGCTTTGCTCGACCATCTATGGATGTGGTCGTGAATTTCATGTATATCCTGTAAGAAACAAATATCATTTAGTCTCCGGTAGTTACTTTTGCCTGAAATTGCTCAGTTTGCTACAAACACAGTGAATAACTACTGAACATTAAGGTTGACGAAATTTCTCAGTTTGCAACCCATATTCAAAAAAATGTAACTAGTAGGACTCGAACCAGTGATATGAAATTTGACTTTCAGCTGTTTAAGTGACTGTGTAGGATGGGTAAATTGATCACAATATGTGTGCCACGTATCTCAAGAAATGGGAAAGAAAGAGATGATGGCGTTGGTTTTCAAACCCAACACCCGGATTAATGAAGAATACGTTGGTTTCGCTCTCAATTTGTAAATTCTAGCACTCTCTTGAATCACTTGAAGGGCCAATTTGTTTTACTTACCAATTTCGTTCTAGCTGCTTAGTTCATCAATGGCTTCTTCTTCCTCCTCCTCCTCCTCCACTTTTTCAAAATGCTCATTCCAACAGCTAGATGGAAGAAATCTACTGCTCTCCAGAAGATTAAGATTGATTCAAGCAATAACTAGATGGAATTCTTCCTCCTCCTCCTTGTTATCTCATCATAGTAGTGATGACTCAAATCCACATATAAAAAAACATTTCCAACTCAAATCCTCAAATGGGTTTCCACCACTGAATGCTGTTTCCAGTAATAAAGAACCTGATGTAGCTGGATCAGAAGAAATGGACACCACCATTAGTATTACTGTTGTAGGTGCATCTGGTGATCTTGCTAAGAAGAAGATATTCCCTGCACTTTTTGCACTTTTCTATGAAGATAATTTACCACAGCACTTTACAGTTTTTGGTTATGCTCGAAGTAAGATGACAGATGAGCAACTCAGGAACATGATTAGCACAACCCTGACTTGTAGAATTGACCAGAGGTACATACATACATGCTTCTTTTTATGCATTTAACTAATTTCTTGTCTGTTATTTTTTTTATTATTATTTATCATTTGCTCTTGATTCATTCTTTGTCATTGCAATTTTCATTGTCAACAGGGAAAACTGCAACGATAAGATGGAACAGTTCCTGCAAAGATGCTTCTACCAGTCAGGTCAGTACAACTCCGAAGAAGGTTTCGCCGAGTTGGACAATAGACTGAGAGAGAAAGAGGTAATGTGCAATGCTGCCTGCCCGTTAATCTGCTCTCTGGAGAATGCTTGTCAATAATGATTATACAATGAATTACTAGGCCCTTACTAACCTTGAAAACCAGCTTGCAAGGATAGAATTGCCCAAAGCTGATTACCCAAAGCTTATTAACTGTAGATGTCGCTCAGACAATGTGGGACTATACTCAACAAGATGACACCCGGTGACTTGCCGCGATGCAAACATAGATTTGTCCAATGTCTAAACTGGACCTTAGAAAGAAATGTTTGTCCTAGAAAATTTTCATATTAGACTTGCCATAGCCAGCTACATGTAGAAGCTAGTATTAGCTACTGAAGAAATATTTCACCCTGTATAAACTTCTCTTGTTCCCTCATTTATGTATTTAAATTTCAAGTTGTACTTCAATTCTATGTCAGGTTGGAAAGCTTTCGAATAGGTTATTCTATTTGTCAATTCCTCCAAATATTTTCGTAGACGTAGTAAGATGTGCTAGCCTTCGTGCCTCTGCAACAAATGGGTGGACCAGAGTAATTGTAGAAAAGCCATTCGGGCGTGATGCAGAATCATCTGGAGAATTGACCAGATCTTTGAAGAAGTATCTAAAAGAGGACCAAATCTTTAGGTACTGAGAATTTGATGTCTTTAGCACTTTGTAATATTAGAAAAGACATTAACCTGTGTGTTCCTTTTATCTTGTATAGGATTGACCATTACTTAGGGAAGGAGCTTGTCGAGAATCTCTCGGTACTTCGCTTCTCCAATCTTATCTTTGAACCTTTATGGTCTAGGAACTATATCAGAAATGTGCAATTCATATTTTCTGAAGATTTTGGAACTGAAGGTCGAGGCGGGTTAGTTCTAAATGTTTATTTCTTACTAAACATCACGACATCATTTTACAGGAGGATGCTTATTTCAAAGTTTTTTTAACCTACAGATACTTCGATAACTATGGAATAATCAGAGATATAATGCAAAATCATCTCCTTCAAATACTTGCATTGTTTGCAATGGAAACACCTGTCTCCTTAGAAGCTGAGGACACTAGAAATGAAAAGGTATGGATTTGCTTAAGTACTGGTTGAGGGATGGTTAAATCCATCACCAGGGCCTGCTTGTTGCTGAATAACCAGGAGATTATGTCTCATTTCGAGCAGGTGAACTACCTCTAATCAATGAAAAGCCTGTGTTTGATCATGTCGTACGTGATTCAGGTGAAGGTTTTGCGGTCAATGAGAACTTTGACGCTTGATGATGTAACACTAGGGCAATATAAGGGTCACAAAAAGGGTGATAGGTCTTATCCTGCTTACACAGATGACCCAACTGTCCCAAACAACAGTGTCACTCCTACCTTTGCTGCTGCTGCTCTTTTCATCGATAATGCACGATGGGATGGTGTGCCTTTCTTGATGAAAGCAGGCAAAGCTCTCCATACTAGAAGGTTTTCTAAAAAAAACTCATGTCTTTTATGCTTTCATTGGTAATTATGCCCTTGTCCCGGTTTTGATAACCCCCATATGGTGTAATAATTGAAGTGCTGCTGGAATGAAAATGCAGGGCAGAGATCAGAGTTCAGTTCAGGCATGTTCCAGGTAACCTATATAAGCGAAACTTTGGAACAGATCTGGATAAAGCTACCAACGAACTCGTCCTCCGTGTACAACCTGACGAAGCTATATATCTTAAAATCAATAATAAGGTTCCAGGTCTTGGAATGAGACTAGATCGCAGCGACTTGAATCTTCTTTATAAAACACGGTGCGACTCAGTACTATCTACTTGTCAATTTAAATCCGCAATGTTCAAAATTTTCCGGATTAGAGACAATACTACCCGGACACAATGTTTCTGTAGAAAACTCTCCTCAACCAAGCAAACAATCATGGGCAATAGTGCGCATTAGATTTTGGATTAGCCTTTAAGTACATATTTGTTTTACTGCCTGAATTTTGGATTTATGTCTGTGAAAGGTATTCAAAGGAAATACCAGATGCTTACGAGAGGCTTCTGTTGGATGCGGTAGAAGGTGAACGCAGGCTGTTCATTAGAAGTGATGAGCTTGATGCTGCTTGGGCACTCTTCACACCTTTATTGAAAGAATTGGAAGAGAAGAAAATTGCACCGGAGCTGTATCCATATGGTAGTCGAGGACCAGTAGGAGCACATTATCTTGCTGCAAAGCATAATGTCCGATGGGGAGATCTTAGCAGCGATGACTAGTAACAATTTTTTATGGTTTTCGGATTTCTTGTTTTGAGAAATGAGTCAGTAACTTGAAGGAAACCAATTGCATCATTTGCCTTTGATGATGTCAAGCTTCTGTCGAAATGTAATCGTATTGGGTAAACAGCAAACTTATTGGCTCTACTTTGTTGGTTCTTGAGACAATTAGGTCCAAATGGTAATTGAAAATTTTGTGATACACCTATTCCGAAGTATTTATCGCTAAACAAGTAAAAATATTGATTTTTCACCTATAGAAAATGAAGAGGCCTATGTAGTTGGACAAACCATATACTTTGAGAAATCCGTAAAAGTTGGACGGATGGAGTAGTACCATCTCTCTCGTTTACGTTTCAGCCGAGTCCAAATTTGTTCACCCTCAATATACCGGGGTGCACGTTCTAGCCTATTCTATTTGTTAAAATTTGTTAACGTGGTTTCCGGTTTTTCTAATTTACTTTTCTAATTTTATTTTAAATTATATTAAAATATAAGAAATTGAAAGAAGTTTATTTCCGACAATTTAGACTTCTAATCCCTCTGTCCATATATAAACGTAGAATTTGGAAAATCTTTTAGATTAAAAAAAAGTGACTAAATATAATCCACATTTTAATTAAAATATACATAATTTGGTATAAAAAACTAAGGTGAACAAACTTACTATGTAAAAAACCCTCTCATATTATCTTTTATAAAGAAAAACTATTTTTATTAAAAATAAAACAAAAACTCCATTTCCCTTAATAATAATTAAATTTAGATTTTAATTATTTTCAATATACCCGAATTGCCCTTCCTATATAATCTATAAGTTTTAAATGGAAACAAATCTTAAAACCAAATCTTCTCTAAAATTCGGGTGAGAGAATTCTGCTAAGAACATATCTTCTCCAAATCTGATTATTTGAAGAACCGAAACATATCTTCTCCAAATTCGGCTAGGGTTTCATCAAACATATCTTCTCCAAATCTGATTCCTGAAATTTAATTGAAGAATTGTGTTCGTTTTTGGTGTTGTTTAATTGAAGATATCTTCTTCGAATCAAATTCTGCTGTGTAAGTGAAGATTTGAGTTCGTTTTTGGTGTTGTTTAATTGAAGAACATAAATTCTAGCTTCGATTCATCTCAAACAGTTTCAAATCCATTGATTATTTGAAAAACCGAGTTCGTATTTGTTTAAGTGAAGAACAGAAACTCAGCTTCAGTTGTATTTCATCAGGTAAGTTTAATTTTCGATTTATTGATTTTGGTTTTTATTTGATTATCAAACTTTTGAAGAACCAAACTCAAAATTGTATTCGTTTCTGTTCAAGTGAAGATCAGGAACTGTAACTTCAAATTGTTTGTTTTTTGAAGATTCCTACTGTATTTTCAATTTTTTCTTTCAATTTTGATCATATTCTCATTCGGTTCAAGCTTTTGTATTAGTTCAATCATTCATCTGAAACTGAAATCCAACTTTCAAATGTTGTTGTTGGTGTTGTTGTTCATATTCACAAACAAGTGAAACTGTTTTTGGTTTCATACTTTTTCTTGTAGATTATTGGAATCCGAAATTGTTATGTTTTTGATGTTCTTAATCAATTTTTGTTGGTGTTGTTGTTTATATTGACATATAGTGAATCTGTTTTTAGTTTCATACTTTTTCCTGTATATTATTGGAATCAGAAATTGTTATGTTTTTGATGTTCTTATTCAAATTATTTTTGTTGGTGTTGTTGTTTATATTCACATATAGTGAAACCGTTTTTGGTTTCATACTTTTTCCTGTATATTATTGGAATCAGAATTTGTTATATTTTTGATGTTAATTTTTAATTTTTGTTGGTGTTGTTGTTTATATTCACATACAGTTAAACCGTTTTGGTTTCATACTTTTTCCTATATATTATTGGAATCAGAATTTGTTATGTTTTTTATGTTAATTTTCAATTTTTGTTGGTGTTGTTGTTTATACTCACATACAGTGAAACCGTTTTTGGTTTCATACTTTTTCATGTATATTATTGGAATCAGAATTTGTTATGTTTTTGATGTTAATTTTCAATTTTTGTTGGTGTTAATGTTTATATTCACATACAGTGAAACCGTTTTTGGTTTCATACTTTTTCATGTATATTATTGGAATCATAATTTGTTATGTTTTTTATGTTAATATTCAAATGTGTGTAGCCTATAGCCATCATGGTTGATGAGATCAGAGTGAAGCTTATGAATCAAATATGTGTACGTCGTGAGGAATGTGCAACATTATTGAAGTGGCGAGAAACTTTATGTCCAGAATTTGAAACTGAGCTGTACAACAACAAGATGCACGGCCGTGAATACAGTGTCACCAAGTTGTCGCAATATGTGTTTGAAGTTCATTCGACATTAACACAAAAGGTCGACTTGGAAAGAATAACATGTTATTGCAACCGATGGCGCATCAACGGTTTTCCTTGTGCCCACACTATCCATTGTATCATGCTAAATGAAGAAGACCCGTATAAGTATGTAGAATTCTATTTTACAGTAAAGTTCTACCGTGAATCCTATGCAAGACCAATTAATCATGTTCCCACAGTTCAAAAGCCTACGATTGTGTCTCCAAAATCTCTTGTTCTTGTTCCTGATGCTCTACCACAACCTGGTCGTCCAAGGAAGAAGAAGAGAATTCCTAATACAGGTTCAGTTCCTAATAAGAAGATGAGAACTTGTGGTAGCTGCCATGTTTTGAGTGCCCATAACCGAAGGACATGCCCTGCGCGGCAGATGTGAATTCTTTTTGACAACAATTCATCGATTTTTCATTTTCATTTTTTGTTTAGACTACTATATGTTTTAATCTTCATATTTGTATTATTCTTTTTTCTATATTTTTTACAGTTAAAATTTCATTTTGCTCCAGGTCTTTCATGTTTTCTTATTTTTAGATTAAGTTTTTCAGAGTTACAGGCTTTTTATAATTTGTTGGAACCAAAATAGGTTTCATAGTTTTGTCACATGAAAGACCTGTAGCGTAGGTTTTTTTATCTCTAATTTAATGGAACCACATTTGGTTTCATCGTTTTTTTTCATCTGGAATTAGATGAAACACCTCTAAGTTGATGGAACCCTTTTTGGTTTCATCGTGTTTTTTCATCTGGAATAAAATGAAACAAAACAAACGATGAAACCCTTTTTGGTTTCATAGTTTTTTTCTTCTGGAATAAGATGAAACAAAAACAAATGATGAACCTTTTTTTGGTTTCATCATTTTTTTCATCTATAGTAAGATGAAATAAAAACAAATGATGAAACCCTTTTTGGTTTCATCGTTTTTTTCATCTGTAATAAGATGAAACAAAAAATATTGATTAACATCTCTCAAAAATCATACTGTAATAAGATGAAACAAATCATGGAAAAAGATTTTCATCCTTGATTAAGAGAAAAATATCACAACAAATTTTATAACTTAAGAGTAGTGATTGATGAAAAGACTGTTTTCTTATCTACCCTCTGTATACAAAATCATTGAATAAGATGTTTTACGGACAACCATTGTACTTTATCAGAAACTAATTGATTAACATTGTTCTTAGTTTCAACCTCTTTTCCATGAACAGACAACCACCATGAGGTTTGACCATCAGTCTTCTTTTCTCTGCCACTTTAAGTTGCAACTTTGGACTCATAGTATGCAACTTTTTCAAGGAGTATCTTGCATGCCAACTTTGGCCTCATATTTTGCACCTTTTGTTTTATGTGCTCTTCGGATGAAAAATTTCCTTATAAAAGTCTCTTCATGTAATAGCAAACATGAAGTCCGCAATCATTCCTGAAATTAACAAAACAATATCTTTAAATTGAAAAAGACAAAAAAGGATTGAAATGAAGATATCACAAGTTCTTTTAAAAGTACTTACACATCTTGTTGACACCAGGGTGTTCAAAATAAATTCTTTTTTTTTGACTTGACGGGTCTAGGCAGAGCTTTACAATACGATGAAACCAAATTTGGTTCCATCAAAACAGGCATTTACTAAAAAAACACCAACACTGTTGTCCACAACCACACACAGAATAGTATGAAACCTGTTTTGGTTCCATCACAATACCCATTAAGTAAAAAAACACCAACACTGTTGGCCACAACCACACACAGAATAGTATGAAACCTGTTTTGGTTCCATCACAATACCCATTAAGTAAAAAAAACTCCAACACTGTTGGTCACAACCACACATAGAATAACATGAAACCTGTTTTGGTTCCATCACAATACCCATTAATTAAAAAACACCAACATTGTTGGCCACAACCACACACAGAATAGTATGAAACATGTTTTGGTTCCATCACAATACTCATTAAGTAAAAAAAACTCCAACACTGTTGGTCACAACCATACAAAGAATAGGATGAAAACTGTTTTGGTTCCATTACAATGCCCATTAAGTAAAAAAACACCAACACTGTTGGCCACAACCACACACAGAATAGTATGAAACCTGTTTTGGTTTCATCACAATACCCATTAAGTAAAAAAAACACCAACACTGTTGGCCACAACCACACACAGAATAGTATG
>JAJJMC010006817.1:3461719-3476280 GCA_023531435.1 Papaver californicum
TATGAAACCTGTTTTGGTTCCATCACAATACCCATTAAGTAAAAAAAACACCAACACTGTTGGCCACAACCACACACGGAATATGATGAAACCTGTTTTGGTTTCATCACAATACCCATTAAGTAAAAAAAATTAGGTTAAAACAGATGAAACCTAAACCTTGCTACAAACAGATGAAACCTAGATGAAAATCAGTGAAACCTAGTTTCAGAAAAATATAATAGACATTAAGTAAAAAAAATTAGGTTAAAACAGATGAAACCTAAACCTTGCTACAAACAGATGAAACCTAGATGAAAATCAGTGAAACCTAGTTTCAGAAAAATGTAACTGAAACCTAACTATGAAACCGGTAATTTTGAAAGAGATGAAACCTTACTAACCAAATAATCGATGAAACCAAAATCGCAAAACTAAAAATCATAAACATGCAGAATATGATGAAACCTTATTAACCAAATGCATTTTGATTTTCAACCATAAAAAATCACAGAATATGATGAAACCATAAACTTCGATTTACCTTTTGTAGATTCTTGTTTCTTAACTGTTTTATTGAGTTTTTTCTTCATCTTTTTGTCTTGTTTCTTCATCATTTTTAATGATCTTGAATAGCAACTTCAGGTAGATGATGATTAGTTAAAAGTAGAAGACTCAATTCTACTGGTGATGATCAACAGCCGTTTTAGAATCAGAAATTTAGGTTGATGACGACTCAATTCTACTGATGATGATGATTTATGTGATGTTTGTGTTTCAGGTAGTTTAATGTGATGATTGTTGATATGGATGATGATGACGATGATTTGGTTTCAGGATTTTTTTGTGAAGATTTTGAATCTGCCGAACGGTTTGATTTTGGAAGTTGTAGAAGATAGAAGTTAAGAGGGAAATAATGAGTTCCGTCAATTTTAGGCGTTAATGAAGTTGGGCGTGAGAAAAAACTGATGTTGGGCGTGAGCAGTTAATGAAGTTGTGCTGAATTATAAACGAGGGTAATATGGACAGTTGGATTGTAATGGGTTTCTTGTGTCAAATTTGTTTTGTTGGTTTTTATGTAGTTGGATAGTGACACCTTTGGACTTATAAACCATGACCTGTAAAATATAACCATAACTTAATTGTCAAAATATTTATATATCCAATTTTTTATGGGTAATGCTGACCCACCTTCATCACCATCCATGTTCATCCCTTGTTCTCTGGTTTTAATATTCTGGTATTCGCGTGTCACGCATATTGTATATCGTCACTCATTTCTCTTCCAGCATTATTATCATACGCATATATAAAAAGATAGACTTTTCTTATCTCAAATTAGAATTAATAATTATAGGATTATGTATTGTCACCTTGATTTAACAAACTGAGATAGGATTTTCCTTTTGATCTGGATAACCACAGGTATAATTTATTACTTCAACTGGATGTCTAGTTTCTTAGGAGTTAGGGTTTAAAGAGTAGTGTATCGGTCTAACTGGGTGAAACCGGTTTTTGGATTGGGTGTTCTTGATGGTGTTTAATGGGGTTTAGCTAAAATTTCTTATTTGCTTAAGCTAATTCATACATATAATCATAAAAATCATAAAATCTGGACAAAAAGACAACGAAGAATATCATGTATAAAAATGAAAACTCTCGGAAACATAGACGGCAGCAAGAGTCTACGAGGAATGATGGTGGCTTATTTACTTAACAGTGGGTTTCCAACTTTCCACTACGCACTTGAGTTTTAGTTTATTAAAAATTCATTTCTTAAAGTGAGGGTTGTATTTATCAAAACAAAGGTTACATTTAGCCACTGCCTTAAAAAATTATCCTGACCTCTGAATATCCATCATTTATTTAACCTTATAAGGGGTAGTCGAATGAGATTTATAAGGATTTTCAGAGAATTTTTAAATCTACTGTTAGCCAATAGAGATTATGGGAGAGTCTCCTAATATCTCTTGTCATTGGATAAAGACTTTTTTTAAATGTTTTCTAAAAACATCTTGTTATTGGATGAAGATTTATAAAGATTCACTCAAACACCATTATTATTAGATATAGACTTCAAAATCATGGATTTGTTGTTTATTGAAATTTTGGGAGACTTTTTAGAGGAAAATAGGCATGACCAAAATCCCTCCTCTAGAGGTGATATTTTGGAAGACTTGAGAACAAATATAATCCAAAGGTCCTCACTCCTCGGCCTTATCGAATGACTATTTACCACACATGCATCACGACTAGGCACTCTTCCCCTACTATTTTCCTTTTTCTTCTTCTTCCTTCCCCTGTCTCCTTCTTGCATTCCCTCCAAGACTATGTTGTTGTATCCAGAAAAAAAATATTTTTGTTATTTCTTTATCTTTTTCTCTTAGATTACTCTCGACACTAACCTATTTCAAAAATCAAAAAGCGAGGAGTATTGATTTTTATATGATCCAAACACGAGATCCAGGTATATTTTCCATCTAATTTCAGAATTTCTAGGTTTAGCTTTATGGGTTTTTGCTATTTCACTGTTTTCACTACAATTTCTTACTTGAATTGCTTGATTTCATAACAAGTAGAAGTTAATACGACAAGGATTGTATTTTTAACAAAGGGTTTATAGTAATTGCTTGATTTCATACTATATATTATACTTCTTGGGTTTTCTCTATTATATCTTTATTATTCAATTTGCAGTACAATTGCTGCATCACTCTAAGAAAGTTTTCTAATTTGAATTTTAATGCATGAGCAATTTCAGTTGCTTTTGTGTGTCCTTTGGATGTGATCAAAACAAGAATCTGAAGCAAGCTTAGGTCTGAAGAAAAATGGCTAGATTATAGCACTGGTTGAATGCTTTATTGGACAAACTCAAAAATATTGTGGTTTTGTTAGTTATTACTTATTAGTTGAACTTTCTTACAGGCTCAATTATGCCTTGTACTCCTCAAGTAGTTGATGTACTGAGGAAAACTAACATTTTTGTTGCTCCAGCAAAGGCTGTTGGTGCTAGAGGGGTATGCTTAACTATCCCATGAGATCTTGTCATCTTCAGTTAGTTCTAAGAAAAGTTGCAGAGTAATTTTAATTCTTCTTTATTTTGGGTATGATGTATGTATATATGAATGTCAAGAGATTGTGTTAAAGCTCAAATTTGGACGCTGATTAGATTCAATCTCCATAATGATCTGATCTCTAGGAATGCAAGATACAACTAGAAGTCATGTGCCTCATTTTCATAATTTAATTGCACCTTTAAGGATGAATTCTTTCATTTCTTTGATGCTCGGGTATGTTTAGGAGTAACTTTGTCATTTGTGCATGAATACCGTTAGCCTTTGCTTGGGGTTGATTGAAACTAGATGGGCATTTTTAGTATTGAACATATTATGGTTAGGTGTGTGAAATTCTTACAGAAAGTTTAGGCATTTGGACCATGTTTCAACGGACTTAACTTCCTCTAAACTAGTATTAGACGTGTTGTTTTTTATTTTCAACCTTTTCCATCGGCGCTGTTCCATAGAGTTGAAATTATGAAGATATAGAGTATGCACATATTCTTTAGAATAAACGAAGGGAAATCAAGACCGTGGAGAGAAAATATGAGTTGTCCAGTTCAGTTTAATTTAATTTGTTTTATTGTATATCTGGGATAACTTTTCTGAATTTATGCATATTTTTCTACTAACTGTTGTAGTTAATCTGCTTGTAAGTTGCTGCTGGGGAACTTGAATTGAATCAAGAGTGTAATGCTATTCACTGATCTCCAGGGGAATTCAAACATAAATTACAGGCAGGCCTAATTTTTTATAATTAATTTTGCTCATCTTGTAAGGAGTATTATGTTCATGAGTACTGCCACTTAACTAGGGTAGCGTTTGGTGCTGGGCTTAACATTTATTACAAGGTTTCTTGTGTTCTTTCCCATTGTTTAAGTTAAAAGTTACCAACTGTGAATCAAGCGAAATGCTTTATTTTTGAAAAGATATTTGTAAAATATTCCTTTTTATTTTTATTTTAATGATTATGAGATAAATTGATATGCAACATTTTGGATATGATATGCAAGATTCTGAAAATATGATATGCAAGATTAGTTACTGCACATAGTTATTTTTTATTCCATATTATGCTAAGATCCAACCTATACACAAGAATTATAAAAATTCTCATGCAGATTTTTGAATATACTTTTTGGTTTCCTTTTTAGACTTATGATCTTTCATCTATATATAGATATACTATCTCAAAGTAAAACATGCAATTGAATTGTTCTTCTGATTTTGAAGGTATGTTCTTATTGGTTGATTATCATTCTCTTAGTCTTTGAATTCTGTTGATGTTTCTCAAATATTTAAAAGTTTACTTGTTCTTACATGCCTTCCACAAACAGGACTTTCGCAAAGTACCAAGTAAGTTCTGAATATGTTTTCCTTGTCCAGTTCAATCAAGTGTTTTTTTTTATTGTTATTGTTAGAGTTTTTGTATATGTGAACTTCACTGATATTAGTTATATACACATGTATACTATATGATAATGTTTTAAGTTATCATAATAGAATGGATCCTTCAAGCCAAGGTGATGCTAATGGTAACAAAGGAAATACTGCTTACTCTTCTTGGACAAACCAAGAGAGGGAAGCACTTCTGAGTCTGTTGGTTGATGCAACAAAACGTGGATGGAAGGATAAGAATGGTTCATTTAGCAAGAGAACCATTGAGACTAGTATTTTACCGGTTCTAAACCAGAAATGTAACTGCAATAAGACAGACGAAAACTATAAAGGTGTTATGAAATGGTTCAAAAACAGGTTTGATGTAGTAAATAAAGCTTTTAAGATTGATTCTGGATTTGGGATAAACCTATCTAATGGGTTGTTAGAAACCCGGGAAGCAGTATGGGAAGACTACTTTGCTATTACGGTACGTGGATGGTTTATGTTATATTTTGAGCATATTGTTAAATTTAATATTGATTAGTCATAAACATTGATTATCTTCTTTTATTTTTTGTAGTCCGACAAGATTCAAAAATTGATCAGAACTACTGCATTTGATGATTATGACGACATATGCACCATTTTCGGTGGTAAGGCGATAACAGGAAAAATTACTGTGGATGTGAGCCAAAATGCTACTACTGCAAGAACTTGTGAAAATGAAGACAAGCCCATACAGGATTATGTAGATTCTGGTCTTGGAAGCTTTGAACATCCTTCTAACTTTCCCCTTTCGACCCAATCTCTATTTGTTGAGGTTGGAGATGTTTACAGTCCCATCTTACCAAAAACAAACTTTGTGAACCAATTTGAAAACTCAGGTCCAAAGAAAAGAGCACATAATGAATCTGACTTTATTGCACCAGCTATTGATATAAAAGATGAACTTATGGGCAGTGTTTATATTGGGGTTACTTCCATTGCTTCTCATATAGATGCACTCCGTTCTATCATAGAAGAAAAGGTTGTTGATAGGCGAATGGAAAAGATGGAGAAAATTAGAGAGCAAAAGAAGAAGCAATGTGTTAGTGAAAGTATATATGCTGCCATTATGGAAATACCAGATCTTACTACGGATGAATGTTTTCAAGCAGTAGAGATGTTGAACACCAAAAGCAAAAAAGAAATGTTCATTTACTTGTCTGCAAATGATCGAAATGACTGGATTCGTTATAAGTTAAACAAGTGAATGTTATTTTATTATCTATGTAGGGTAGGATTTATGTCTTTTGCTAGTGTTTAGCATTTCATTTTATTTTTTTTCTTTGAATATTTCTGTTTTGAGCACTCCATTTTTAATCAATTATTAAGTTATATGTTCTTTATTTGTTTGTTTTTAGTTTCATTATTTATATTTATATCTATTTGGTGTTATCTTATAATAATATTTATAGTTTGTATTGTTTCTTTTATTTTGTTAGGCATGGAGAAGTCCAATCTTGAAGAAATATTGGATAAGGAAGATTGGATGACAGAAGAAAGCAATGAAGAAACCGATGGAGAAAGCCAAGAAAAAGAAAGTAGTGATGATGAAGAAAGTCGAGATGATGAATATGAAATGGGAAGCGAAAGCGATGAAGAAGATGAAAAATTATCCATTATTTTGATTGTTTTCTTAGCATCATATAATTTGCTAAAGATGATAATGGAATCAATGGAAATCGTAGCTCAAATTGAAAGACCAATTACGAGATTTGGGAACACTTATATATATAGAGTACTAATGGATGATCCTGAAGAATTCCGACGAGAATATCGAATGCATCCGTCTGTGTTTCAAAAACTGTGCCATATAATTAGACAAAGAACGCCTATACAAGATACACGTTTTATCTCCGTTGAAGAAATGCTTGGCACATTCTTACTTATTGTTGGTCAAAATTCTCAGTATGCCATTGTTCATGATACGTTTCGTCGATCTCATCGGACGGTTAACTCAAATTTCAATTAAATATTGAGGGTCTTGAATACCTTATCGCCGTTGATGATGGTCAGCCACTCGAGAACAACCCAACTTAAAATAAAAGAAAATACACGATTTTATCCTTATCTCGAACAATGATTCTTTTATATATGTATATGTATATATTACTTAAGATTGTAATAACAACATGCAATTTTGAACTTCTTTTAGGATCGTATTGGAGCTATGGATGGTACACATATTCCAGCAATGATAAAGGGCAGAGATGTGAGTGTTTATCATAATCATAAAGGAGTATTATCTCAAAATATTTTAGTTGCATGCAATTTTGATTTATAATTTATATATGTGTTGAGTGGGTGGGAAGGGTCTGCTCATGACGCGAAAATTCTAAATGATGTTTTAACGAAGAGGAACGGACTCACCATTCCGCAAGGTAATTATATATAATTCATTTGTAGTAATCTATTTTAATTTGGTTATTATGCATATAATGATTAAGTTAATCATAAAAAATTAGGTAAATTTTATTTGGTGGATTGTGGATTTGCAAACCGAGTCATTTCTTAGCTCCATACAGTGGTGTTCGTTATCATCTCCAAGAATACTCAGATTCCGGGCGCCAACCAGTAAAAGCTGATAAATTGTTCAATCCTCGACATGCATCTCTAAGGAATGTAATTGAGAGAATATTTGGTGTATTCAAATCACACTTCTTAATATTTAAGAGTGCACCCCCATTTCCAAACAGAACACAAGCGGAAATAGTTTTGGCATGTGCAGGACTACACAACTTTTTGCGCAAAGAATGTCGTTCCGATGAATTTCTAGTTGATGAAAGTGAAGAGGAATCAGATTCTCTCACTGAACAAATAGATCCTGAAGACAATCTTTCCCAAAATCAAACTCAAAGGCAACAAGAAGAAGATGCTAATCAGTGGAGAGATAGCATAGCAAATAAAATGTGAGATGAGTGGAATAAAAAGAATGAAAACTTAAGCACATGACAACAATGAGCTTTTAATTTTGAAAAATGACACAAATTTTACTAGGTATTCATGGTACTTGTGTTAATTGTGTAACGTGCATAATAAAAAAATTGGTAGATGTTTTAAATTTATGATTAGATATTTTACATCTTTTTATCTCTACAAATCACAAAAACTCTCTAAAAACACACTAGATTTGTATCTACAAGTCACAGAGAATCTCTATAATACTCTTTTAAAATCACTGGAAATCTCTTTATTTCCAGAAAGTCTCCAGGAATAATTAAAAATAAAAATCTATGAAAGTTTATATAAATCTCATTTAACTACCCTTTTTAATCTATATTATAAGGACAACGGTGACGGCCATCTACACTTTAGACAGTCACGATTCAGCCACTAATATTTTCTTTCGGTCTCCATGAATGGACGGAGATCTACATATCACGTTATAGAGAACGGCCTAGATCTCTTACCATATTCTTACACTCCAATCACATCTGTCCTAAATTGTTTCTACGCGGTACTCTTCCCATTACTCTTGCCTCTTGCCCTTCAACTCTGAGCGTTTATATTTCTCTTCTCAATCAGCTCTTTATGTCGTTTATTTCATATCCAAGGGGAAAAAGAAGAGCTGTTCAAGAACCTGTTGATAAAGTAGCTCAAGAGAGACAGAGGAGAATAATTAAAATTAGAGAATCTGCTGCTAGGTCTAGGGAAAGGAAACAGGTTTTGATTTTGATTTTGACTTTCCCCTCTTTTGTTGTTGATTAGTTTGGTTTTGTTTCTAATTGAAATCTAATTAAGTTTTGGATTTGTGGTTCTTTGTTTGTTTCTAGGCTTACATAGTGGAGCTTGAAACTCAAGTTTCTCAATTGTTAGCAGAAAATGAGAGACTTACTAATGAACAGGTACTTACAAAAATCTGTCACAACAGTGTTATTTTGCCAAGCTGAAACTTTGAAAATATCAGGTTTCAAATTGTGCATGCGACTGTGTTTAGTTACTTTTCCCCTGTACCGCTTGGAAAATAAGAAGTGCCTTCTCCATATGTACATTTGTGACTTTTCCCCTGTATATTTGTGACCCCGGTTTCAATTCGCAGCATATTTACGTTTTCCTCCTAATATATTTAGTTCAATCTCGGTAATTCTGCTTTGCCCCAAGTAATGTTGCTTTATTGAATCTCTAGAAATTCAAAATATAGAATGGTTTTGATTGAATTTGGAAGAACTGAAATTGTCTACAAGTTGCAACTTTGTATGACTGCTTATGGGATAACAATTGAAGTTCTTGGGTACTTTAACATGTATTTTGACTTTGTGATTTCAATTTATTGAAATAAAGTGAGCAAATCATACAGGTATAAGTAAAGAGAGAAGCCGCATACCAAATATATGGAGGAGTATGTAATGAGTAATTCGGGATTGTGCATTACTTATTTCATTTGATTTGATCTATTTTTTGTTGTAACAATGAGCATTCTAGAGCAGGTAAACTACCTGGTGATATCCGTGAAGTCGTTAGTTTTATAGAGTTTTAAGGTTTTTGTTAATTTTAAGGTTCAGTTTTTGTGTTTTTTCTGATTTTTAAGAATTTCTGATTTCTTTTATTGTTGTTTCTTAGTGATTATTTGTTTGTGGTTATTGTTGTGGGCGTCAAGAACTACATGTGCTCTCAGTTGGATCTACCAAAGAGGTATTTTTGCTTGCAGACAAAAAAAAATCATTTCTTGGGGTTGATTTTTATGTCTCTATATATTCAATTTTTTGGGTTTCTTAGAGTGGTAATATGTGTTTCAAACCTCAGGGCATGGAAAAGGGCAGCACAACTATGTTCATCATCAAACTTAGAGGTCCATGATGAGAGGAGTGAATTGACAGGGAAACAAAGTCTGCCTAGAGCTTAAACAGTGAATTAAGGAGCGCAAAACAATCAGGTAATATCTTGGAATCCTCTCTGCTGTCTTTTGGATATTGACTTAAATTTTCAGATAGATAGCCTTTGGAAATTAGTTCATTTATGTGCTTCATTCTGTATTGCAGGTTCAATACTCCGCAAGGTTCTGAGATGAACATGATCTGATATTTGCTATAACCATGGTAGAGATGCACATCAGTGTCGGTAAATTATTCAAAAAAATTACCACTGAAATCAGTTGGTTTTCAGAGAGATGAGTTAGTTTCAGATCATCAAGTTAATAATTCAGCTACTCTTTCGCGCGATCCATCAGTTGAGGTATAATCTTTAAATTCATGTTTTTTTTTTTAATTTTGCCTTTTCTCACTCATATTTGTCTAAATTCAGTTGTGATTATTTATTTTATTTTTATGGATTATGAAGCATTCTTATTTGCATACGCTTCTCTTATTGCTCTGATGCATATCTTTTAACCAAAGAATACAGCTTTGACTGGAAGCTTACTCTTAAGAGTATTGAGCAATAGTGGGATGGTAACTTGCACTTTAGGAATGGTTATTGCAGCTAATTATGCTTTCTTGTTGCAGATCAATCTTGAATGGAATTTAGTATTTATGTAATGTCTTTTTTCTCTCTTCTTTTGTTGTAAGATACTTCCACTAGGCTGCTAGAGTTAGGAAGATTACTTGATTTGGCGGTAAAAGTTGAACCATTGTTCTATGCGCTATTGAACCCACGGTCAAATGCAACAGGCATTGTTTTCTAATGTTAAAGTTAACCCACAACCAGAGAAAAAGAATGACGGGGGAATCGTAGTTGAAATAAGGCTTAAAGAACAGATTGAAGAAATGACTACAGAGTGGAGTATCATACCAGGACGTCAAGTTTTAATTTCTTTTAATACTGCTGCACTTTTAAAGTAAGCATGGGACCTTTTGACGGGGATACCTTGCATTGGCAGATATTCATGAAATCCGAATTCCTTTCTAAAAACAAGGCAGTTGGTAACATTGTAATGTTACAAATTATTGATTTCACCTTTAGGATAATTTTCCCTATCGATTGCAGTTGGAAAAAAATACTTTACCATGCCATGATCCTAATCAAGCCTAATTTGCAGTTATACCGGACTTCGCTGAAGTTTATGGCTTCATCAGGAGCGTGTTTGATCCAGACACAAATGGTCATATGCAGAAGCTCAGGGAAATGGATCCCATTAATTTTGAAACTGTGAGTTCTTTTCTGATATATCAATTGTTTATTTTATTGTACCAGCTATACATAGATTAGCTCTCAAATGATTCATAGTTGAAACTTAAAGCTGAAGGGGTGTCTAAATTCTAATACTATTTTTGTTAAATTGAAAAAACAATTGTAAAACTTTGTGATATCGATAATGTTGCACCCTAATATCCCAAGGAATGGTTAGGCTTAAGTATTTCCTAATAAATGTCTATAAGTCTCTTTTCGTGTGACAGATAGTCGGATTTTGGAAGTCAATGGTTGTTGGTAACAGTCATTGAGCGAAGGACATGGGTTGATCAAGCAGAATGTTGGGGTGAAGGGAAGCCGTATCTTTTCGCTATTTGGACAGAGAATAGGAAATATCAAATGCTGAGATTTTTATATAACTTTTCTCATGTTAGAACTGACCGAATGTATCATGTTGTTCATCGTGTTGTTGATGTACCTTCTTATAGTTAAGTGATCTCTGAATTCTACTAGAATTAAGTTCGATTGTATATTAATGGTTTACATCTATTGCAGGAGATTCCTTAAAAGGTGGTAAGAAAAATAGGAAGGACATTGTCTGATATTGTCGTTCTGAAAAGCGCTAATGGTATACTTTGGAATGTGGAACCGAAGAGACCTGAAGGCAAGGTTTGGTTTCACAAAGGTTGAAGGAATCCACAGAACATCACTCTTTACGGGATGGTCATGTCTTGGTAATCAGTTACAATGAGAATTCACAATTTTATGTGCGTTTTATCGATGTTATGGAGCATTTAGATGATTCAAGAAACCAAGGAGAGTGTAATCCTAAGAAAAGATGCCGGTTGAGCAAAATGGAAGAAAGGGAAGAAGATGACAACGTGATTTGGTTGGACTCACCTCCATCTCGAACTCATGTTGAAAGTAAGACAGATGAGGAAAGAGCACAGTTGTCATTTCCTCATGGTCTCGATATCCCCATGCACCTCAACAAAAATAAGGGTACAAAGTCTTTGGTTTCAGAGGAAATGAAAGAACTCCATCAGGTGACCACCTACCGGTTGTTAAAGGGGAAGAGAGTGAAGACACGTCCGATTCACCTGACGCCTCAAATTTTTTTTATAAATCATCACGGAGAGCCGAAGGCATTGAAAGAGCTGCTGAAGTAACCAAGCTATTCACGCATCAGACTCAACTTCCTTTGCAGTTTGTATGCGACACACCTATCTAACTTATGGATGTCTGGTGAGAGATCTTGACCTAAAAACTTCACTCTTTAATACGTCGTTTATTTTTTTCCTTCTTTTTGTGTCTGCAAAATGAATTTTATATCTACAACGCAATCATTGATAAAGTTCCAGGTTGTCTTATAGTAGTGAGAACAAGTTTCCTATACTAGACCACAAAAAATGTGTGCCAATTTCTGGACAGAAAAGGGGGTTCCTTTTTTGGTAGACGAAGGTCTCCTCCAAGTAAACTATTTTTCCGATTTGGGTATTTGATGAATTTTAGAGTTCCAATTTTTATGTTAATACATCGTACTTATTTTTGCAGTATCTAAGCAAAACGATTTGCAGGGCAACTGCAACCCAATTACTCAGTGTACCCAATTAGTTAAGTTATAACCAGTGCACAAAGAAAATGGTGGAACATGAGGATGAGGTGTGTTGCACAGGGTATCATATTAAAATGGTGAGTCGGTACTCAAGTAGTCCTACAACATTGTGTTTCCCACACTCATACAAGCATCCGTGTCTAAAGAGTAAATAAAAACAAACTCTGAAGACACTTATTTTCAAATTACACACCTATGCTTTTTAATTAGGTGGACAAGGGAAAACTGGAAAAGAAGCAATTGAAGATGCCTTGCACACTATCTTCAGGGAGGAAGTTGGTTACCAGATTATCACGACAGGTCAAATGTAAAATAAAAATGTCTTACAAGGTAGGCAAGCTTAATTACCTTAAAGCCGCTAAGTAATCGCAAAAACAAGAATTTAAGACGGTGGGGCAAGTGTAGACCCATCTCTTTATCTGCTAAAGACATTCCTACAAAGAGGGTCTGCATTACACAAAACGAAGATCAAATTCCATGATTAAGGAACTATGCGGTTTGAATGCACCAGGGGATGCACTATGTGCTGGGAGGAATTTTGACTTTTTTAAGTGCCTTATTATGTTTTACTAATGCTGATTAGCTTTTCTAACTGTCTTATGGGGTCTCACCTACCATGTACTTTAAGTTTTTATCCGTGTAGGCTTTTACATTAAGAGTTAAATTAAAAAAAAAAAGGGTACAATGTTTTCTAAAGTCAGTAGAATATGGGTTGCTATTTTCTTGCACCCTAAATGCATTAGTTTAACACAAATGAATGTTTTTAAGGTGAAAGAAATACAACACTGATAAATATTTAACCTTTTAGTGTTGTTTGTATCAGCTAGAACAATATTTTCCATGAAAATTACTTGCAATAAATACTAAGAAACTGACTTATCTAAAGATATTTTACTAAAATTTGTTGGAAATTAAATCCATAAGCGAGAAGAATAATGCGGTTTGGTAGAGATACCCTTGACAAGAAAATTGGGTATTCTTTTGTGTCCTTCCAATTATTTTTTAAATTTTTAGTGTTAATCACTATGACCTGCATTTGAGTGAGGGTTGTCGGTTACCAAAACCTTGAGGTGATTATTACTTATCCATTTTTAAAGAAAATGATTGATAAAGAATTTAGTGCTGACATGTTTGAGGTTATTGATATCCGCTTTTATAACTTTTGATTGCCAATCAAGTAGACAATGCGGTAAGCACTAACAATCCCTCTAAACTAATCATCATATTTTAAAATACTCATGATTTCTATTTCTGACAATCGAAATTATTGAGTATGGAGTGTATTCTAGTCTTATTTAAAATATAATTATCTATGTATAATAAATAAAAATAATATTTTAAAAAAACTATCTTGAAATTAAAATTTTGGGACTATAAAAATTTAAAACTCTACCTTTGTACAGGGGACGGGAATACTAAAACTCCCTTCTTCCCTTCCTTTTCTCTTTTCTTCCATTAAACCTAAAACAAACTGATAATTCATCAAAAAATTTTTGTCGAGCTAGCTTAATGGTCATGATACATTCCCTGATTTGGGATACTTATATGATTTTGGCTATTGTTAATCTTCTTAATTAATCTCAAAATACCTTCTTATCACAGGGATCAATCCAGCCGATATAAGAAGAGTACTTTTCTATACAGTCTTTCGACTGTTGGAAAACTTACATCGATCGTTGTGATAATATCCTTGGATTTAAACAGGAAATTGTGATGATGTTGAAGTTGTTGATCATGTCCATTCCTCTAATAGCTTACTGAAAATTAGTCTAAATTAGAGACAATTGGGTGTGAATAATCATATTGGTGCTACAAAAATCATTAATCCAAGAGTTCAAATCCTAGTTTTAAGGGGTCTGTTTATACTCTTTTGAAAAAATTCTTTTGCATAAATTGTCAATTCATAAAATCAAAATTAGTGGTGGTTAAGAAGTAGGGAAAGAGTTTAATTGACCCGATGATCACACACACAATTTTAATCGCATTCGTATTATTATGAAATCAAAGTTAAACAAGAGAAACAATTTTCTTTTAAAATGCATTAAAAAAAACATGCTTAGTGGAACTTGTTTGAGGTTATGAGAATAATAAGTTTATTGAGTTAAACTTTAGTTTTTCATATTTAAGTGTAACTAAAAATAAAAAATTTAAAGTAAAACAAGAAAACCGAAACCAGGTTAAGAAATTTTGACCAATAAGGCCGGAACGTGCATCTGGTAAATTGGGGGTGCACTCGTTTCAGCTGGTGTATATCTTATAATGTTACATAACGAGATTAGTCATTTTCTCAAGGCAGTAAGAGTCTCCACCACCACATTAAGCCCTTTTTCAACCCATGAGTCATTCGTTAGTGTTCTGTTGCCCCTGATTCAAAAAGTAAAAAAGAAAGAAAAAAAATGAAGAAGAAGAAGATAAGAATCAGT
>JAJJMC010006817.1:3476290-3495102 GCA_023531435.1 Papaver californicum
GTAAAAAAGAAAGAAAAAAAATGAAGAAGAAGAAGATAAGAATCAGTGAACACTTGATAGAAAGCAAATTGAGGGAGCAACTCAAAGACACTGTATATATAGGAGCACCTTTTTCTTCTTCTTCTCCTCCTCCTAGTTCACCCCAAAATTTAAGCTAAGCACCAGAAATGTAGACACACAAAGGAAGATAAAGAGCCACTTTTATAGAGAAATAAATACTTGAGAGGAGGTAATAATAATACTAATAGTTGAGAGTAGCTCAATGCAATGAACAATGCGGTCCATCTCTATATTAACCTTTTTCATAGTGCAATACGCAAGCCTGGGATCACTTAGCTAGACTAGAGAGATGATAAATAACCCTTTGAAATCTGGTATGTTTATCTTTTCTAGCAAAGCCAGAGCATCATATTACGTAGTCATGCCACGCATTTTGTTATCACTTACCTAATTTTGGCATTGGATCTTAGTTCACGAGTCGGTAGTGCGATCAAAATCATTTTCCTTAGTTAGTCAGTGGTCCATCAATCATCACTCGGTATGCTCTTTTTTGGCTAATTTTGCACACTGAAAGAGTGAGTGACCATATGCATATGCATCATGATTCTTGGTGAGTCCGAGTGACTGAGTTTCCAAATGCTGAGTCAAAAATTCCAATAAGAATCGGAATAGCCAACTCACACGACGTACTAACTCTCTGAATCGGTACTCAACTCGGCAGCTAAAAATAGCAAAATCCTAGCCGCCGGCCAACCCATGTTACAGGGCTGAATACGTAATTCGAGATTTACATTTTCTAAACACAGGACACCCTAGTAGGATTGGTTAGTCGGCTATAAATAGCAAAAAACTATAACAGACTTTTGTCTTAGCCTTCTAAAATCAATTGACCTCTCCATGATAGCATTAGCACTGCCATTCCCCACCTTGCTACTCAATCTCTCAGGGAACATATGTTGGAAATAAAAATGGTTTAATACTAAAATTAAGATTTTATTACTTAAAATAATTTTGTTACTATAATTAACTTGATGGATGTTAGGATCACTAGTCCAAATTTGGGTGGAATTATAGCCATCCATTTTCACTTCTTAATGAATGAGAAACCTTTGGTTGTCCCACATTGGGCAAACCAAGGAGGAAGTTCATGCATTTTACCACAAACGTTCTATATAAGGAAAAAGAACTAGTGGATTGGATATGGCCTTAGGAAATGGACTAGTGGGCAAATGCACACATGTGCGGTGCTTCGCACCGCGGGCTTGCGGAGCTTGCGTGTGCTTTTGCGTGAGCCTTGGCGTGTGCCCTGCGAATGCACACGTGTACCCATCAAATATTCAACGGGTTTATCTTAAAAATAAATATTTTAACGTTTTGTTTTAATGGGGATTTAATATTTCAAAATAAATTTTTTCACCGTTTTAAAACTCAAAGGATTACTTCTCCTATAAAAGAACAACAATACTAAGGTTTTCGTTTACCCCAGTCGCAGCCACTGTCCTGACGACTTTTCACCATCTTCCTTCTTTGTTGTGCGCAATAGTTTACATTCTTATTTTTTCATCTACTATTAAGTTCACAACGGGCCAACGAGCTTTGCTAGCTGGGTTGGTATCAGGTGATTTTATCCTGAATTCAAATTTGTCACTTAAAAGGTATAGCAGCATCTTCCTGAAGGTGTACCTGGTAAATATTGAGTTAAGGGCAGTCTGTTGAACATGCAACTTCACCTAAGCTTGAGTGTGTGTGCTGTTTATTTCTAACCCTCCCTTAATCATCTTCAAGTTCTCTGTTGTTTGTGTTTCTCTGTTACAGGAAGATTATTATCCAACAACATATTGCATAGAAACATAAGCATCTTGATTTTCACAATGATTTTTACTTTTAGAAACAAAACGAACCGGCTATACTATTAGATTTCTCTAAGAGAAAAAATCATTGTGCAGATGAAAGTGGTTCATACCTTTTTTATTGTAGTTTTTTTTTTTCTTATTTCATCAAAAATATAGAATCATCTTTGATTTCCATGATGACTTTTTTTTCTCAAAAACAAGGCTAGCCATGCCTTCTGATCATTGAGAGGAAAAGTGATAAAGAATTCGGAAGTGAATGTATAAGGAGGGATATGTGCCTTCCTGTGTGTTTCTCTGTAATAACCTGATAGTTATGTTTCTTTTAAAACTTAAAAGTCCTTTAGCGTAAAATTATTTTTTCTTATTGGAGTAGAGAGCGTTAATATGAGCTATTTTCTTTTCCGACTGTTCAAAGTCTTTCCCCGTAGATTCAGCAATTGGCGGAGAAGAATATGTGTACTAAAATAGATGTATTCCTAAATGGGCTATTTTTTGGTCCATCATTGGGTCTCAATTAAAAGTTGACTGGTTAAATCCGATTAAGTAATTGTTTTATAATTAATTTTCAAACCTTTTTTTTGTTTTTTTGGAGCATTCAACATTATCTTTTAGTTTTTTTTTTTGTAAAAGAAATCATTTTTAATTTTTTAGTGATTTTTTTTAATCATTTTTATTTTCTTTTTTCTTTTAAAAAAAAAAACATCTTAAAAGACATTATATCTCTAATAAACAGGTTTTAGGATATTTCTTTTCTTTACTTCTATCGTGAATGAAATTTTGTTGTTGACCTTTTAGCAAAGAAAGTAATTTTACCTGATGTAAATCAGGAGCTGTTTAATATCTCTTGATGTAGCACGAACAGTTTTTTTTTACAGTAAAAAACAAAGCTAATTTTAGTTATAAATAACTTTTATAAAAAAAAAGTAAATATAAACTTAAATTTAAAAAATATTAGAAGCAGATTTTGATTTACCTTTTAAATTTAAAATGTAGATATGTTTTATTTAAAATTTAATAATTTAAAAAAAAAATATTTTTCAACTGAAAGAAGAAAAAAAGTCAAAAAAAAAATTCTAAAAAAAGGAAATTTCATCAATTTCAACAGACGGAACCGACAAGTTAACCGGGAGACCCACAAGTAAAATAATCCATTTAACTTAAAATTGTTTTTATGATGAAAAAATCTTGTCCGATGTAAGCATTAATCTTCATATTTTAATCCGATTTTAACCAAAATATAACGCTTTGCTGGTTGTGGGCGGTGGTCCATCTCTTTACGAAGTTAAGAGGTTCTTAGGGTGTGTTTGGTATCATTTTCTAAAACTGTTTTCCGTTTTATAAAACAAAAAAAAACAAAAAAAACAAGAAAATTTGTTTGGTAGCTATGATTTCCGAAAACGTTTTATGTCTGTTTTTTGTTTTCGAAAACAAAAAATCGAAAAGAACTATTTATTGTTTTCTTTGTTTTCTTTTTTCTTTTTTCTTTTTCTTCTTTTTCTTTGTTTTTTTTTCTTTCTTCTTCTTCTTCTTCTTCTAAAACTAGGTGTTTTTGAAAATAGTCCTACCAAATAACTTTTTAAAATTTATTAGAAAATGAAAACAAGAAAAAAGGGTATGTTTAAAAAACACTAGAAAATAATTTTTGAAAACAGTTTTATAAAATGTTACCAAACACGCCTAAACCTCTGCAATGAAACTCAAGGTCATCAACGTGGCTTTCATAACGCCATGTCAAAAGAGAGGAACACTTAAAACCCGACACGTCAAGCGTTTTTAAATACTGTAAAGATGTTGGGGTATTCTAATCTGGACGTTTTATTTCCATAATTTTCTTTTAAGAACATAAAAAAAAATACTAAAAAAAAGAAAAAAAGTTCCTAGGTTGGCTTAACTTCCAGTAATAAATCCCAGTTTCTGGTTATGTATCGATCGGGATATACTTTTATTTTTTCAAATTTTATTAGGATCGAATTTATGATTTTAAATAATAAATCTTTATAATTTATTTTTATCGATATTGGTACTAATTATTTTTTTTGATTAATATATTATAAAGAATTAAATCGTATTAATCTTTACTACCAATACTAATAAAAATAAATTATAAAAAATTCCGAGTTTAAATTAAATTGTTAATACAAATATTTATGAAATAAATTGTTACTAATCAATATAAAAGGTGTAGAAGACACAAATTTTAATTTACCATAAAAACAATAATAAAATATTAAATAATAAAATAAAAATAAAATCAATTTTTTTTCCGCTTGGTACATAGACTAGCGACCCGGATTAATTCTCATGACCGCAAGTTGGTCCACCGATCGGAAAATTTTCTTCCTTTTTAAGTATTTTTTAAATTTAAAAAAAATATGAAAAAAAATAAAATGTCGAGATTGTATTTACCAACCGTGTTTTTATACTTGGGTCGTCAACTTCGTCAACATTTTCTCCATAAGACATGAACTTCCCAACACTTTTACATATATTCAGAAACTTTTAAACATGTCGGATTTTATGGGAATATATACTTCCCTCATAGGACATTTCCTTGAAGTAAAGTACTTAGTTGTGATCATGGCCAACGTTATTGATGGAATCACACATGGTCTGTCTTGCATTTTCTGTGGCTTAATGCCAAAATACTTTTGTGACCCCTTGTACTAAGCATTAGAAACTATACGTGTAACACCCGTATTTTTGAAAGAGGAGTAAAATAATAATTTTATAAATAATTTTAAACACCAGGGGTAAAGCAGTAATTTTACTCACCATGGAAAAACGGTCATTTAGGGGTAAAATAGTAATTTTACTCACTAGAGGCAAAACAATAATTCAAGGGTAAAATAGTACTTTTATAAAAAGTCGAAGATGTTTACTCGAGGAAGCATCACTGCCTCTATGTTGCATAATCGAGAACCTAGTTAGCAGTTCGCCGAATAATACACGGCAACGAACAAATTCGCGTCCGTTTCACGTATTATTGGAAGTCCGAACCCTATTCGCGCATTATATGCCCGAATAAAACACGAATTATACGCGTTCGCGATTAATACAGGTTCCAAATTCGCCACCTGTTACAGTTAGAACCGATTTAAATGTTTCTTGGTTTTATTCAAAAAATGAGTATGTTGTGGTTCGAACCCAATGAATAACACACGAATTATACGCATTTATACACGTTCGTGATTAATACAGGTTCCAAATTCGCTACATGTTACATGTTACAGTTAGAACCGATTTAATTGTTTTTTGGTTTTATTCAAAAAAATGAGAACAATAATAAAATATTAAATAATAAAATCAAATTTTGTTCCGATTGGTACATAGACCAGCGACCCGGATTAATTCTCATGACCGCAAGTTGGTCCATCGATCGAGAATTTTTTTTCCTCTTTAAGTATTTTTTAAATTTAAAAAAAATATGGAAAAAAAATAAAATGTTGAGATTGTATTTACCAACCGTGTTTTTATACTTGGGTCGTCAACTTCATCAACATTTTCTCCATAAGACATGAACTTCCCAACACTTTTACACATATTCAGAAACTTTTTAACATGTCGGGTTTTATGGGAATATATACTTCCCTCATAGGACATGGCCTTGAAGTAAAGTACTTAGTTGTGATCATGGCCAACGTTACCGATGGAATCACACATGGTCGGTCTTGCATTTTTTGTGGCTTAATGCCAAAATAATTTTGTGACCCCTTGTACTAAGCATTAGAAACTATATGTGTAACACCCGTATTTTTGAAAGAGGAGTAAAATAGTAATTTATAAATAATTTTAAACACCATGGGTAAAATAGTAATTTTATTCACCATAGAAAAACGGTCATTTATGGGTAAAATAGTAATTTTACTCACCGGAGGCAAAACAATAATTCAAGGTAAAATAGTAATTTTACAAAAAGTCGAAGATGCTTACTTGAGGAAGCATCACTGCCTCTATGTTGCATAATCGAGAACCTAGTTAGCAATTCGCCGAATAATACACGGCAACGAACAAATTCGCGTCCGTTTCACGTATTATTGGAAGTCTGAACCCTATTCGCGCATTATATGCCCGAATTATACGCGTTCGCGATTAATACAGGTTCCAAATTCGCCACCTGTTACAGTTAGAACCGATTTAATTATTTCTTGGTTTTATTCAAATGAGTATGTTGTGGTTCGAACCCAATGAATAACACACGAATTATACGCGTTTATACACGTTCGCGATGATTAATACAGGTTCCAAATTCGCTACCTGTTACAGTTAGAACCGATTTATGTTTCTTTGTTTTATTCAAAAAATGAGTATGTTGTGGTTCGAACCAAACACCCACACTGTGGAATAGAAATGAGAGTGAACCACTCTGCTATGGTTTCTTTGATGACTTAATTGCATGTATTTTATATATATACTAATTTAAGTACAAAATCATTATACCCCCATATTTTGTGACTTTGAAAAGTCTTTTTAGATATATATAATGTAGGCTGAACTTTGTGCCCCAAGTTTATATTGTAAGAATTATACACGTACGTATATCGTTCCGAATTACTACTGGATCACGAACCGTTGACCGATTTTTTTGACCGAATTTGAGTTTTTAGAATCCGTATAATGTTCGTACGTTTGTCGTTCTGTACGTTTGCTGAATTCTGAATTGCTAACTAGGCTCGAGAACACATTACAGTGCTAAGGCACTATTATGCCGTATTGCATACTCGAGAATGCATCATTAGAAAGTGCAGTAGATGAATGTCTCTCCCCTCCTTATCTTTACTTGTAGAAATGCGAGTAAGATATATATAGGGGGAGGTATTGGTTAGAAGTCGATGCTTACTAGAGGAAGCATCACATTCACCCTATGAAGTGAACCCAAAGATGCTTACTCATCCATGTTATTATGAAGCTTACCCATGGAAGCTTCACTGATCCGCGATGCATACCCGAGAATGCATCACTAGAAAGTGCTGTAGATGAATGTCCCTTATCCTCTTTTTATATACTTGTGGGAATGCTGGTAAGACATATATAGGGAGGAGGTGTTGGTTAGAAGTTGATGCTTACTCAAAGAAGCATCACACATACCCTATGAAGCTTGTTCGAGGATGCTTACACAAGGAAGCATAATTGTCCCATGAAGCTTACCCGAGGATGCTTACCCAAGGAAGCATCATTGATCCAATGTTGCTTACCCAAAAAAGCATTATAATGCTAAGGCATTATCATGTCGTGATGCTTACTAGAGGAAGCATCACTGTCCCGTGTAGCTTACCCGAGAACACATTTTAGTGCTAAAGCACTATTATTCCGTGATGCATACTCGAGGGTGCATCACTAGTGTGCAGTCGATGGATGTCCCTTACCCTTGTTTTCCAAACATAAGGAAATGCGATTAAGACACATATAGGGAGAGGGTTTTGGTTGAATGTGCATGAGAAGTAATGCACATTTATGTGATGTGGCCTATACGTTGGTGCATACTTGATGCGTAACCGTCAATATGCTTGTAGCTTAGTCGGTGAAGCTTGAACTATGCGAAAGCATCATTCATCCGTGTTGCGTACTTGAGAATGCATATTTGTCCATATCTCTTGAAAGTCCCTTGGCCTATACGGACTAGGCTTTGCTTGGCCTTTGGCCTTGCGATGCAAGTTGGAAATTGTTGGCTATGTGAATTAGATATGCCTAAACATATCCTTTCTAAGCGATTGACCCTTAAATTGATGTTGGTTTTGCCTTAATAGGCTTAAGTTGTTTGTCCATTCGAATTGTCCTTTCTGATGAACTACGGTCATGCTTGATCCCTTCAAGGTATGGGTTGGGTACGTAGGCATCCGCAATGCAATGTATTGATGTGCAGCACCTTGTCGCTCATATCATCTAATTTAGAGGTGATTACGACATTATGATAACTCATATCATCTGGCTCGCCAATGCCAAGTCAAGAGATGATTGTTGGCACATTCGATGAGGTAGTTGTAATTTCATACGATGGATTGTTTATACTTCCTATCAACCTTTACAGAATAATATGGCATGTGCCTGGATGTTGCACCCTTGGCAAGAGCAAGATCAGTGCAGGCTCCAGCGCATGGTCGAAACAGAGTTAAGGAATTAGAAATTAGGCTTGAAATGGCTTAGGTGCTGGTCTAAGGCATGAGGTGGTCCTTGACAAACGATCGTAAGCAAGTGATGCATGCCAATGGCATCACCATTGGCTTTTAAAGCCTTGATCCCTTAGCAGAACAAGGAGTGAGTTAGAGCAGTGTGGAAACTACGTTTTGAGTATCAGGCTTATAAAGCATGCTTGGAAAGACAAATCTATATGCATTTTTCTAATAAGCCATAAGGTACAAATTATCGGAGCCGAACGTCGGGGGTCCTGGCCAGCCCAGTGCACCGCGCCGGAAGGCTGAATTTTCCGGGGCGTGACAATACATATTTACGTTCACATGTGATATGTGTAGATAAAATAGCGATGTATTCATACACAGCATCAACAAAGCAATTATATTATAATTATAATTTATTGAATACATTATGCAGGTCAGCATATGAGATGAAGTAGATAAATTGTTATTAGTTAACCTCTATGACACAGATGAACTAATTACTACTTAGGTTACATATGCAACAAAGCAATTGTATTACAATATTAGAATACATTATACAGAGATAGATCGATGAAGCCATGAAAGATAGGAAACCCCAACAAAGTACAAACTAATCACAGAATAGAGATAACACTACAAAGAGGCCTTGCAGAAAAACCATATTGGTTAAAGAAGAAACAACAATAACAATTGAATCAATTGTCTTAAAAAAATGCGTACATGAGTTTATGAACCTTTGAACAAGTTCATTTTCACTTTCTTTTTCGGTTTCACAAGAGAGAAAAGATCGTATTTCGTGCTTCTGATCCTAATTATCACTTTATTTCTATCTTTTCCTATCTTCCTCCCCATGATTCTTCTATTTCTTTCTGACCCTTTGGCCCGCACAACAGCAAAAGGCAGTGACGACTATACTTTCAATTTAAATCTTTTCTCCCTCTTGCATTGCCAAAGCTCAAATTGTTCCTTCAGTATGTTAACCCAATCTTCCCTCATCTTTGGTGTGAGATAGTCTCATACGTATTCTGGAATGATACCGCAAAGACAACAATCTGAGTTTTCAATAGCACAACTCCTCTTATTTAGGTTACCCACAGATGGTATTGCATTTTGAACTGCAAACCAGATAAACACTTGTGTCGTATGAGATACATATTTTATCCACACATAGTTATATATAGCTTGGAGATGGCTGCAGATGTTGTTCCTTCATCCAACATTTGTATCCTTCCTTTGTTGTGTATGCTGATGTTGTTTCATAGATAATGGAGTCAGACTCATCATTCAATATTGGAGGACTTCCTAAGAAATCAATTAGAATAGCAAATTCTTCTACTTCTTCAGTTATATACCATCTCGATTATGAACTAAACTAACAACTTTTTCTTATCAGAGTGGCTTTGAAAGCAATTGGGTATGCTTTACTCAGTGGAGTAGTTACTTTCCATGTGTCAATCCAAAACTTTATTACTTGTCTATTACCAATACAAACAACATAGTGAGAGTCAAATACTTCTCATTCTTGTTGAATGTCTTTTTAGAAACCCCTTCCATGAAGGAGTGTATTCTAGAGGACACAAATATTCTTTATCAGATTTTAACTTGACTTGAATCACCTTCTTCCATAGAGCTTGTCCTTCTTCGGCATATCTCCAACTTCCTTTAGCCATTAGTGTTTTGTTTGTCGCTCTCAAACTCCTTATACCCAAACCTCTCATCTTTTTAGGTTTGCTTATTTTTTTGAGAAATTTTGTGTTTGGGTCGTAGGTTTTGGTATGTTAGAGTGTTTGGGTCAAAAATTTGTCCAATGGTGTGTTTGGGTCGTAAGACCGTCAGTCAACACGGTCAAACTAACCGGCCGTTAATCCCAAAAATTACAAGTTTGCCATTCCGTTAAACAACCCCACTCCAACCGATTTTACGCTAAAAAATCGCCAAAATCGCCGATTAATCGGCAATTAATCGTCAAAAAATCGCCAAATTCAAAAACTCTCTGTAGCCTTTTGCCAAATTGAAAAAATCGTCAAAAAATCGCTGATTATTTTGAGTCGCCGATTAATCGGCAAAATCACCAATTCCTCTCTGTGGCCTTTTGTATATTACGGGATTTTTGGTTTTTTTTTTTAAACTTTTAACAAATTTGTGATTTCCTCCCTGCAAAAAAAAAAGAAAAAAACGAAAAAGCAACGATCAATCACGGGTTTGTAGGTATTAATCGATTATCAACATTAAAGATTAAGCCAATGATGAACAACAGTGTATCTAGGTAAGTAATTTTGATAATTTTATGTTTGGTTTTTAGGGTTTTAACAATGGGTAGTAGAGTTTTTAAAGCCATACTTTGATCTTGCTTCTATGATTGTTGATTGATTTGTGTTTTGAATGAAATCATTTGTTTGTAAACAGGTTGGTGAATGATGGGTGTAGTTCTGAAGATGAAGACTACATTCCAAGAGTAAGGAACCTTAATCTAGAGAATTGTGATGAAGAAAGCTCATATTACACAGGAAGTGAGAGTGATGAAGGGGATGATGTACCTACTGATGCTGACAATGAAGTGGATAACATTAATCATCAACTAGTTTTGTATAGTGATGAAGCTGAGGTTTGTAGACATGAAGAAATTGATCATGGTGAGTTCATTAAAAACACCCAAAATCTGTATGAAAATGAAGATGAGGATGATGAGTTTAGTGTTGCAAAATCTCCCACAGATCAGTTATATATTGGCATGGAATGGCCAATATTTATTCACTGTAGGAAGTACTTGAGAGAGTTAGCAATTAAGAGGCATTTTAGTATTAAAAAGATAATGAATACTGAAAAAAAGGCAAGAATGGAGATGTGCAGCGGAAGGATGTACTTGGAGAGTTAACTGTTATCCAACCTTTGATAAGATCACATTTAGGTGCAAATCTGGAGAGTTGAAACATAAATGTAAACCTAAAGGCGTGTGCTCATGTCTCCTTATTTTGTGTCTCATTATGTTGTGCTTATTAAAATCTTGATGTTTGTTGTTTGTATACAGGTTTGAAAAATCCTATGGCTAATGCTAGATGGGTTGCTTCAAAGATAATGGGGTATGTTTCTGGCCACACTGACTGCAAGCCTTCACATATTACAGATAGGGTGAAGAGAAAGTATAAAGTAGATATCTCATATTGGACTGCTTGGCATGCTAGGCACATATGTTTAAAGATGGTTTTTGGGTCATTTGAAGATAGTTATAGGCAAGTACCAGAACTGTGTAGACAGATTCAA
Source organism: Papaver californicum (assembly GCA_023531435.1). Lineage (NCBI taxonomy): Eukaryota > Viridiplantae > Streptophyta > Magnoliopsida > Ranunculales > Papaveraceae > Papaver > Papaver californicum. The sequence goes on from JAJJMC010006817.1 coordinate 3,487,518, forward strand.
TTAGCAAATCCAGGCAGTGTCGTAACTTGGAGTAAAGAAGGTGTGAATGAACAATTTGCAGGGTTGTTCATTATGTACAAGGCTAGTCTATATGGTTTTCTTAATGGTTGCAGACTGATTATTGGATTAGATGGTACATTTTTAAAAGGGAAGTATGCAGGAATGATCTTGGATGCCATGGCTTTGGACAACAATAATGGTATATTTCCCCTTGCCATATATTTTTGCAGAAACGAATGCAAGGAAACTTGGAATAAGTTCTTGTCTATTCTTGCGCCACATGTGACCATTCAAGATAAGCCAATTACATTTATTTCTGATCAGCAAAAAGGTATTACACCAGTTTTTTAGCAATGCACATTCTTAGTTAACATTGTTAGTAATAGTTAACATTGTTGTAATTTGATGATGCTTTTTGTTTTAAGGTTTGATTGATGGTGTGGCTACTTATGCTGGCAATATAGAGCCAATAGACAATCCGGTATATTGGCTTGAGGTATGATTTCTAATCCAATATATTTTGTGTTTCATTTAACTACTCCAATAGAATGTATAAATATGAACTTAATATTGGCAAATATAGGTCCCTGATGCTTACAAGGTAAATCCTCCAAGAATCATAAGACCAGTTGGTAGGCCAAGATCGCAAAGAAGGCGAGAGAGGAATGAGCAACTTGGAATACAAAGGGGAATGAAACAATGTGGAGTTTGTAAAGAGTGGGGCCATAATAGAACTGGTTGCAAATTTCAACCTGAGGGTCATCCATCCAATGTTGGTAAGTGGTAGCTATCAGAATCTCTTTTGTATATTTCACTTTCTTGAACTGTGAATGAACCATATGTTAATCCATGACACCAGTACCTAGCTCATCCATCTAATGTATGATATATTGGTTTTAGGTGTCCATATATATCGTGGACCACATGATAGGAGGCCTCTTATCAGTGATGGAGCCGCAATACCTAGACCAGCACCTACATCCAGAATATATACAACTACAGGTACTAGGCCAACTAATGGAGGAGTACCTAGAGGTGGAATTCCACCTATGGCTGACATTACAATTGGTAGAGAGAGACCTGGTGCTATTGCAAGAGGTAGAGGTGGTGCAGCTGGTACTACAAGTGCAGCTGTAAGAGAAAGAGGGGGTGGTGTTGCAAGGGGAAGAGGAAGAGGTACTCATAGTGCTACTGCATCTCAATCATCTCAGGCATCATCTCAGGCATCTACAATCATACAACAACCTACTACATCAACAAGGCCTGCTTCCCTTTTGGGGCACAATCAAGACCAACCACAGCTAAAGAAAACCAACAATTCTACTTTTGGGGTTAAATGGTATTAGGTATGTTACTTTTGTTATTGGCTATCTACTTATCTCAATTAAGCTTTAAACTACTGCAATTAAACTCTCCTAGCAGTTTTTAACTTTGTTTTTTGTCTTGTCAAACCAAATACTCTACTCTACAATTGTATAACTTGTTTAAATCCTTAAAAATCTTATTTTGTTGTGATGCCAATGTGTTTTTTGTTAAGTTTTCTTGTTATGGTGGTGAATGCAATGGTTCTAGTAAATATTTAACACAAATTTGTTAAAAGTTAAAAAAAAAAACCAAAATCCCGTAATATACAAAAGGCCACAGAGAGGAATTGGTGATTTTGCCGATTAATCGGCGATTAATCGGCGACTCAAAATAATCGGCGATTTGATGATTTTTTCAATTTGGCAAAAGGCTATAGAGAGTTTTTGAATTTGGCGATTTTTTGACGATTAATTGCCGATTAATCGGCGATTTTGGCGATTTTTTAGCGTAAAATCGGTTGAATTGGGGTTGTTTAACGGAATGGCAAACTTGTAATTTTTGGGACTAACGGCCGGTTAGTTTGACCGTGTTGACTGACGGTCTTACGACCCAAACACACCATTGGACAAATTTACGACCCAAACTCTCTAACATACCAAAACCTACGACCCAAACACAAAATTTCTCTATTTTTTTCCTTGCCACCCAACAAACCTTTCTTCTTTCTGCAGTTGCACCCTACAAAAACTCTTTCATAATTCTTGTCATTTTCTTCTCAACATTCACTGGTATCTTCCCCAAAAACATCAAATAAACAAACAAGCTTGTGCACTATTAATTAGTACCAATTTTTGTGCACTTCATAAGAACCTTCTTTTCCACTTTGCCAATTCTTTCTAAAATTTGTCTATGATAGAATCTCAAACACTACTTCGTCTCATTGTTGCCCCCCAAAGGCATTCCAAGATACTTGAAAGGAAGCAACTATATTTTGCATCCCTAATATTGTGATTAACTCCAATGCCAATCAATGTAATTTTTTCCAAGTGAACTCTTAGAGTTGCCTCATAAACTTGATGGATGAGTACTAAATTTTCCACAATTTCTTTAGCATTCAAAAAAATAAGACACCTATTTGAGAGTGTATATTGAACCCGGTTATCATGTTAATACCACTTATTTTGTGTGTAAATAGTAGTATTTGGTTTGATTTTGTAGGAAAATGCATTTTGGTGCACTGCTTATGTAAATCCAGCTAAAATCAGCCGAATTAGAATTAATTGTTTAGTTATTAACAATATCAGAGTGCCCGTTAGAAATAATCATCTAATGCACTCATTTGCTAGTAAAACGGGTCAGAATTCTATATTGTTTAAAAATTAGAAACCTCAATCCTAAACCATAAACCCTCATTTCACCCCTTACTAAAGGAAGCTAAAATATTTATATTTATCTTCTTTGTTTGCTAATTATGAGTGCCACTTTGTGCACCTGTGCACCCTTCTAAACCTAGTGCACATTTCTCCTTCCCTTATAAGCCTTTTGGTTAACCTTGGTTACTAATTTATTTTAGTATAATCTATGGTAATCATAGAATTTTTGAGAAATAAAAAAGTGGGCACATAATTCAAGTTCTATAAAAGAAAAATCAGTCTTTTCTTCTACATTGAACTCAAAAATTAGGAAGTTTATTTTTAAGAAAGGTAAAAAATAAACTCGCATCTTACATCCGTTGGATATAACATCATCTTTCTTAGATCTGATATATTCAAAATTAACGCATATCCCAAAACTCATTGGTTTATATTTGTTTATTGACCTCTTAAATCCTCGATAATCATCTTTTTTGAAAGGCATTGTGATCATTTGTCACTGTTCTTAGAATGTCTTCTCTCTTCTTCCGTCTCACCATAAACCACCTTCAGAAACAACATAGCTATTGGTCTCCTCCCTTCAATTTTGCTCTTTTACTTAATTCCTATAAACCACTTGTTCAACCGATTAAAGCTCCAACATACAGAAATCATCAAAACAAAATCTAGGAGAAAAGATTTCCAAATATATAAATATGTTAAAAGGTAAAAATTTGATGCTTTTATTTATGTTCGTTGTGCAAATAATTTCAAGAGCTTTCCGAATAATTAAGTTTTCCAAAATTCGATATTTAGTTTAAAAGATATAACATTTTAAGTTTTTATCTTGATTATTATAAAAATAATATTTTTTATAAATACGAAAAAATTAATCCACCAGCTGATTGTAAGAAAATCTAACAAATATAGTTGATAATTCACATAGAAAAATTTATTTATTTTCCAACAGTCGAATTTTGATCCTAAAAAATTTAATAGTTAGATTCCATAGTTGATAATATAAATTTGTTAGTGTGACAAGATTTGTTATATGAATGGGTGAAGTTTCTATTTTTGCTTTTCCAATTCCCTATGTGCTCTATTTATTTTTAGGAACAAAAATGTAAACATGATAAACCTAAGGTTAGGTCAGATCATATACACCCTCTCAAATGGCTTTGTTTGTCTAGCCAGGTGACTGGACAAACAGGGTGCACCACTATGGGAAATGCTATGGGCGATGACCACTATGTCGAGCGACATAGTGTTTTGACCGACTCCCTAACGACTATAAATAAACAAACTCTCTTCACAATTTTATATCTCCTTATCAATTTTACATCTAAAAATACCAAAATCATCTAGAGTAAAAAAATAATATTGCCACAATGAGTCAATTAAGAGCAAAAAACACATAAAAGGTCAACCAAAAGGCGGCCCAAGTAGTGAAGTGAATTAGAATCAAGTTAGAGATGAGGGGTTCGAAGAGGTTAAACAGCTTGCGGGCACTGGTATAGTGGAAGGTCATATATCAGACCATCAAGAAAGAACTCGGTATACCAGGCTAAGGGGTGGTGGTAGGATTTTAGATTACCCTATATAAATAACCACAATAGCACGGTGTTACCATACAGACAACGGCAAGTACGGGTCGAACCCACAGAGAGCGGGGACAATATTGCAATCAATAATCTTAATAAACTAATCAGAAACAATATTTTTGGATTTTTAGAATTATAAATGAAATAATAAAACAAACTAAACTAATAAAACAAATAAGCAGAGAGAATCGGTAACCAGGGTTTCTAGTATCCACCACTATTTCTATTTAATTACTGAAGTGAAACATAACTCCAGAATATTTATCTATTGTTCGTTCTATCGACATCACCTATTATATGTATTAGAGTCGCAGATATCACTGGGACACCCTAAGCATGGCGCATCAAAAACTCTAAGTCTCATCATACACCATCTAATTGTGTTAGCGAGAAAGTTATACGAAACTAATTATAGGTTCACAAATAATACCTGGCCATTTTAAGCATACCCCATCTAAGGATTTAACCCAAGCATGAAATATCAAATAAGTAGACAAATATATTTGCTATCCTATTAATTATGCACATAGGTTATTGTATTTTACACGGTGAAGCAACAACTAATTTTATCATTAAATCAATAAATCAAAATCAGGAATTAATCTATTCAAATCATAATAGTCTGTACCAAATAATTCAATTTAAAGTGGTCTAAACATTTTAGTGGTTTCAACATAAAACCCTAGATACAAAAAAAACACAGCAGAACATGGTTATGGATTTCTCAAAACCCATAAAAATAAATTATAATGAGAAGAGAAGAATAAACCGTTATCACCGTCGTCACCCGATACTAAGTCTCCTTCTTTTTCCTTTTTTATTCTACTCCTCCAATGGCCGTCACATCGCTCCTATTTCTTCTCTGTCTCCCGTCGTCAGCCAAAAGAAAAAGAATATCCAGAAACCCCCTCCTCAGTTTCGAGCTCCGAGTTAATTAAAGGCTTCCTTCCCTTAAGCCGATCACGTGGACGCCCTTTATTTGTTTCCAGCCCATGTATCTAATTTGAAGCTAATAGTCTTTAATAAAATGGCCCACTTGAGAAGTCCTTAATAATCATCCATTTATCAAGTAAGCAGACAACACTTAAACTTCTTCTCATTCATGTGTAATCATCCATAGCTAGGAACAAATATAAAATTGTGGATCCTATCTTTTGCTAAAGGATTTTCAGCATTTTTCTCCTCGCAATCTGAATTCTCAATGAAGATATATATTGGTTACCACAAACACTAGCGCCAGCGTAGTAATATGCAATTGCATTTTATGTTGGGTGAACATACTTTGTCTGGCTTTATCGTACTTTGTCTCATCTTCTTTTTAATTCGTTTTAAGCACCCAGCCAACACCACCTTTCACTGTTCTCTCTTTTACTCACTCTCTCCTATTCGGTGCTCCCATGTGTTGTACGTGCCTCTTTCTCCGGGTAACAATCATTACAAATCCATAAGTCAGCATCCCAAATAAATAAGTGAATTCCACTAGCAATTTAACCAATTTAGTTTATTTGTTTGTAATTTTGGGTTTTACGTATATTATCTATGAAAAAAATAAAAAATATATTATTAGTACAAATTCAAGCACTAACAAATATAAATTAAGCGGTAAATATGTATAAATTATGCCCATATCAGGTGGGTTAACTGAATTTCATCTCGTGTATGAGTGGCTCCCTGATGTAGCTAAAGTAAAAGTCTGGAGATATCCGTGGTATCGTTTATATTTGTTAAATCCCAAGAACCATAGGAACGTTGTTGTTCAAGTATTATTAGAATGTTGGTGGAAGACTACAAATACGTTCTATTTTAGAGATTTCGAATGCGGTAAGTTTGTTTGTTCTCTAATTAATTTTATGCATTTTTATTTTTGGTTCTATATATACAAACTTTAGATTATGACTAACATTAGGTTGATTCAAACTTTTGAATATGTAAGCTTTAGGATTTATAGCCAAAAATTAATTTCAAAATGTTATTTGTAGGAGTTACGCCGTTAATATTTATATATTGACGAGAATACTATGCGAGGGGGATATTATTCCACATGACCAAGGAAAGTGGCAAAAACAGGATAGATGGAAAAATGCCTTGTATAGTATTCTTCTAATGAGTCAGGAAATGATAACCACAGAAAATCCACGCTGGTGGAATCAGATTCTATGGGTTGAAAGCGTTTTTAAAACGCTATGCAAAGAATGTGCTTGAGTATCCCGAAGAAGAGAAAGTTAAACACTATGATGAGCTCGAAAGAGTGTTTCTATTATGGGTGATAGGACAATTGTTTTTTCCAAATGCTAGTTCAGTGATACCTATTAGCTTTCTCGAAGTGTTTGATGACTTAGAGAGAGATCCAGAGTATGACTGGGGGTCTGCACTGTTATCTTCGATCTACATCAGACTCAGGAATTGCGCGGACGCCAGACTGAGTTTGGATTGTTTTTAGGGAATCTTGGAGGTAAATAGCTTATAATTTTCTTATAAAATTATAAATGTTACATTTAGTTTATAATTTTCCTTTTAAAATTATAAATATTATATTTACTAACTTATTAAATTTCACAATGTTTTCACAGTATTGGTGGTATACTTACTACCGTGTTGGTGAACCTGCTCTTATTCAACCAGTCGTTATTTTTCCAATTATAGAAAAATACCAGTCTGCCAACTGGTACCCATTTCAGCTAGATGACGGTCAACATTCTGAGCTGGTTAACAGAATTCAACAAACAATCATAACAGGGTAAAATTTTATTCATATGTCGTATGCGGATCATCCATAGTACCACACTGAAGCTGCTCAAAGAATGCTACAGTTGAGTTACATCGATCGTTGTTTTACAGTGCTGAATTCGGGAAAGGTGTTTGGTACTTTGGGGAAAGACTCTTTCTACAGCTTCAATGGCGAACAGTAAAAGCAATCAAACCACATCCAAGCGGGGAGATTTTTTTAGAGAATTACCGTTTGTTTATGCAAACTACTCATTAATGGGCTCATGTTGATGACTTGGTCGAGGATGTTGACGAACATGATTATATGAGTTGGTTCAACAAGATTAGCAAGCCTAACATTCAGATGGAGTTGCAACATGCGGGGGTTATGGATATGCAAGCTCTAGGTAAGTTGCTACTTGATTCCACGTTTCTTCCATCCCAACCTCCACCAGATTCTTCGTCATCTTGCTTTGTTTATCCCAGTAGCGGGGAGATTCATCTTCTTCGTCATTTATGCCACCATTTGACTGTATGTGCCGAGTATCAATCTACAAGGGGACTGTGCAAATGTTACAGTTACTTCTCAAATTATGGAACGGTCGTATCCTTATTGGGGGT